>JAOBAY020064098.1:0-12519 GCA_025331085.2 Zoanthus sociatus
CTTTGATCATTTTCCATGGTAAACTTTATTTTTTTACTCATTACTTTTATAATCAAGTGGACTTTGTGGACATTTACGGCCTTTGGGAGGAAGGAGGATGGGGGGGTGCGTGCGCACCTCGCGCACCCGTTCCCCCTGCGTCCGGGCCTGTAGTTTACCGTAGAAAGTTTGAGCGAGTTTTGTTCAATTTAACTTGACCTTTCTCGTTTCTTCTATTATTACTGGTAGAGGAAAGCTCGAACTAGGGATTCATAAACACGCTATAGAAGCTTCAGTGGATTTCATTGCGATTTAAGGTAAGAAATTCATGTTTACTACTGTAAATCAACACTTAAATAGAGCTTGGGCTACCTGTGTAAAAAAAATTTATGTGTTTATCTAGGCGCAGCTATTTATAAATTGAATTATATTCCTCTTACTATTTTATATGTTTTGTAAATAATAA
Source organism: Zoanthus sociatus (assembly GCA_025331085.2). NCBI lineage: Eukaryota > Metazoa > Cnidaria > Anthozoa > Zoantharia > Zoanthidae > Zoanthus > Zoanthus sociatus. Next base: position 446 of record JAOBAY020064098.1, read on the forward strand.
AGTTTTGTAGCTTTTTTGTTCAGGCCTGCGTTTTAAGAACTATAAATAGATAATAAATTTCAGTGAGAACACATGGCGACTTTAATCATCGATGTATTAAACGGTAGCACGAGATACAACATTCAACAAACATGATTATGTAACACTAATGTATTAGGAGGTCAACGTCAAACAATAAATACACTTTGGGCGCTCCTTTGTCTTTGTTCATCAAGCGGAGCAAATGGTAGCAAATGTTATAATTTGTCAAGCGAATAATTATGTTGTATGACAAACTGACAAAATTTTCTCGTCAGGAAACATAAAAAGTAACAAAATATGATGTCACACATCTAGAAAAATCATAACAGTCTGTAACACAACATATGTGTTAATCTAAATCTTCAGAAAACTATTTTACAAAATTCAAGCATTTGAATATTTTCATCATGCTATCAAGGGCATAGTATTAGCCAATTAAGCTTGTTCCGCATCGCTTCGCGCTGTTTCAGCATTTACATAGTAACTGAAAATTGTGCTAATATATATCTTCGTACAATACTTGTTACTACTGGACAAATGTTATGAGCGTATGGTGTTCTCATTTTTCAGCCATATCGACTGAAAAATCAGGTTAAAGAGCAGCAATGTATTTTCCCGATGTTAAAAGTCTATGACATCCGACGCTGATATTTTTGGTTTTTGCAGCGTTTTAAAAGCAGATGAGTCGTTAATTCTTCCTATACGGGACGTTAATCCATCGTAAGTCCACCCCTGCTAAAGCTGGTACAACGATTAATCAGTCGAAAGAACGGAAGGCGAGTAAATGCCCTTGCCTGGCATACAACAGACGTTATACTCTAATTGACCACAGAACCGCCGAACAATTATTATGCACTGATGAGAACATGAAACATTCTCTAGACGATAATTCTTTCAGCAATTAGTCTAGTAACGACTGTAACTCCTTGCAAAATACTAACACTTCTTAGAAGACAAACCATTTAACAATAAAATTAATACCATGGTCAGAACAAAGTGATCCGAGGAATTAAACAGAAAGTACATTTCACTGAGAGTTTGAAGTAGTTGTAGTCGGTCATTAAAGTACCTCGTGAAAAACTGCATGACACTGAAGGAGACCAAGCTATATGTTGTGTTAACGTTGGTCACATGAAATTTGCTGCCGTACCGATGGACAAAAACCTACCTCTGTTCCATAACCAGTTCTTTGAATTTGCCATTATAACTTCAGCTTGCTTGCAGTATCTAATGCAAAACAGTTTTGCTGTTTTATGGCATTCCAAGTTCCAGATTTAAGCTCGAGGCCTCTGGCATAAAACCATAGCTGTGTTTATCCAGAGCCTCTCTAATCGATTAAGTAATCTTTTCGTAGAGTGGTCAATGACGTCAATTTTCACACGTGCATCATGTAATACAATAAAGAATTTATAAATGTCAGCTTGAATGAGAAACATAACAGCATAAAACAATTTAACATCTTAAACAGTAGAAATATAATAATTGATATAATAGCTTATTTAAAGTATTAGATATTTTTTTATCAAAACTGGCGGTTTGAATTTTTAAGACTAATGAAAGATCCATTTCAATTTTTCAGCGTTACTTCTCTTTAAGTTTGATAAAAGGTCAGTTTATTTGAGGGTTCATGACACACTTATGAAAACCACTTCTTTCGGCAAAGCAGATAAGCCTTCTTTAATTGTGATGAAATATATATAAATTGGTACACAAAAGGTTTTATATAACGGTTAGGAAATGTGAAACCCAAGAAACGACAAACTGATACTTTTTAATTAAGTCAAAAATCGATCCAGTAATCACAAAAGTGTGGGAAAAGGAAACACTGAAACAGTTCGAGAAAAAATAAAAAAAGCTAGAAAAGACAAAGATCAAAGACATGTCTTGTGATAAATGTTTAAGGTACAAATTCAAAATAGAGAGATGACAGATGTGATGGTGAATCATAAAAAAAGCTAAAGAAATATTCAAGTCTCGACTCGTCAGATTTCAGTAGCCGTTTATAGGTTTCACAATTTCAAAACCAAATAAAAAAAAGTAATGAAAGACCGCTCTAACAATTTTAAACTAAGACTGACCATGCATGCTGGATTCTTGATCTTTGTGAGACCGTGGAGTGATCGGCAGTTGTTTTTGAAATGAAAAAGCTATAATTCACGATGATCCACTTCAATTATTGAGCATGAGGTAACGGAATGTAACCCAAATAAAAATGACACATTCTGCAAGGCACGCGTTTTTTAAAAACAGGACCTTCTCAAAGGCTATGGAACTGGGTTTTTCTGGGATTTTACTGCCCCTTCCTGCTCTCTTCCCAACATTTTTGTCGGCAGCCTTTCCCCCAACATTGTATACTGCGTAAAACGAATATAATTTATCTGAAAAAATACCAAGTAATAATGTAAACCACTCTTGTTGACGATTTTTAAGAAAAGTACTTTGTTTAAACTTGATAAACGTTGTGTTGACTTCCTAACTTATTATATAGTGCGTAGCTGGGGGATGGGAGGCCTGTGCTCCTGCAAGCTCAACACAGTGCGCCGTTACGCAGGCCTGCTACCAATATTGGAACTGCTGAACTGTATGTATGAAGAACCGTGTACAAAATGCCGTAACATTTAGGAGCTGAAAAGATCTATCAACCACAGAATTGATAAACAATTATAATAAAATGAATCGCTGATACACAACATCAATAGAAAATTAACTTGTCAATGAACAAATTATAAGTTTAGAAAAAGCCAGCAAATGCATGCAACGACGGACAGCTGTTTCGTTCTTTGTGGGACTCGTACGGGCCGCCCAACGAGGAAGGATGCGAAGGATTTTCAAGGGAAAATGAAGGGAAAACCGGGATTACAAAAAGTCGCTTAAATCAAATTAAATCGAAATAATAACCCCACCAGAAGCAAACAGCACACGCATAACATAAGGTAAGCTGTTTTTATTGAGAATTGTTAATTTTAACTGCTTCCATGTAGAAAATCGTATACAATCCTTTAAATCAAACTAAATCGAAAAAAATAACCCCACTTGGAGCAAACAACGTACGTATGGAATAAATTAAGTTTTTTTTATTGCCGAAAAATATTAATTTTAACTGCCTCCGTGGATGTCTTGTAGAAAGTTCCGTACAAACCCTTATTTTTATTTCTGTGGTTCATATATTGAACTTGGGCTGCCTGTGTGTAACTAAAACACTATCAAGTGTTGTCAGTTTTCGGTCAGCGGGTGAGCCCTATCAGCTTAGCAACAGCCAACAAAGCAACATGGCGGATAGTTAGAGGTACAAGCCGTATTAACAAAAACACACAGGCATCAAATGTCAAGCCCGGGAATAGTACTTTGTGAGCCGTCAGAGCTTTATAATATTTTAAATCAGGTAAATGTTTACAAAATGCTGGAAATAGATTGATTTTAAAATTATGTTGACTTGTGAGCGGCAAGGCTCAATCAGTTCCATTCTGATTTATCTTGTTTTTCTTTAATTTAGGGATCAAAGTATCCAAGACTTAGCGATCCCAGTTACCTTCTCTTACTTGGTAAGTAAATACAAGATGCGACTAAAACCGCAAAAACTAGCTGTTAAATTGCATAGTATCACAAACAAGATTTCAATATATGTATAGAATATACCTGTACAATGAATTCAGAATGCTACATTTAGACTGCTTGAAAATTAAAGTTACTAAATATATACATGTATAGGTAAGAAAATTTCCGTAGCCAAGCGCATACTTATAATTGTTGTTGATGTAAACTAAACCTTCCCAGAAAAATGTACTGCTGGTTAATTTTGCTAGGCTATTTTTTATTGCCAAGCTATAAGTTAATTGATCATTGATTTGTTTTTAGATACCAGAAAAAGGGAAGATTACAATGAAAGTCATATTTTAACTGCTAAATTTGCACCAAGAGTAAGTTACCTTTAGTTTCTACTTTTTATAATTTACTTATCTATTAATAAATTATTTATTATTTTACTTCTTTGTTTTTATTATAAATGAATCCTATAGAAAGCTATTAATTTCTCTCCCCTAATATGGGAATTGAAGAAAATCAACATAATATTATCTCTATTACAATGGGATTGAAGAAAAATGAACAGTTTGAAGCAGAGTTATATAAAATTATCACATTACAATACTTGCTCTCAATATTGCTTTCAACCCTCAAGCACAAGGCAGAGCACAATTACTTGAACCAAATATTTTCACTGATACTCATTTACCTACCCTGAAAGGATGGAAAGCTGGGTTTGTTTAGCCGGAAAAGAAAGTCACACAAACATTTGAATCTCAGCAAAGCTAGGATTGAACTGAGGACCTTATAGTTGGAAAGCAGAGATCTTACCATCTTTGCCAACCATGCCTGGCCATATGGGAACCATGATTAAAATTCCCCAATATTATCATATTTTTGCTTAGAGTCACTTCTTCCTTAACACCATCACCTCACCCCCCTCCTTCCCTGTTGTTCCACCAGACATAGATGATGGCCAATGATTAACACAGTTTATGTAAGTTTAGACATTTGTTAATTAGTGGTAAGACCTCTGCCTTCTAGACACAAGGTCCCTGGTTCGATCTCAGCCCTTCTGAGATTTTAATATTGGTACAACTGTCTTTTCCACCAAAGCTAACTCAGGTTTCCATCCTTCACGGGTAGGTATCACCAGTATCTGAGCACTGGGAGCTAACCTGTAATGAATTAATGTCCCGTCCTGGGGCAGTCAATAAATCTCTTCTGCTTAACACTACAGAATTCAAACCACTTGGCTCATAAAGGTTTTAGCTGACTAGCTAGCTTTTGATATTAAACAGTAGTTTTATTTTAGAGTGCACAGGCCCGTATGCAGGGGGGAAGGGGGGTGCATGGAGTGCCCACGCACACTCCCAACAGCCGCAAAGGTCCACAAAGTCCACTTGATTATAAAAGTAATGAATAAAGAAGTAAAGTTTATGATGGCAAATGATCATTAAAGTATATTTAGAAGCACTTCTCTTTAAAACATTATCAATAATAAATTAGAAGAAAAAAGAAGAAAAAATACCCTAAGTTCAACACAGAAATTGGTTATTTTTATGCTGTCCTGAAAATATGAAAGTTGTGATAAACTGATGTCATGTTTGGGGGGGAACAGGTCCCAAAAATTTTTGTGTACAGGCCTGGTGCGTATCACTGCTTGCAAGTTATTTTAACCCCAAAATCTTGCTCTAACAGACAGACACTGGAGCATTTGAAGTACCTCATGATGCTGAGCTAGAAACTAAAATACATATCGTTGTGTATGATGGCAGCACAAGCTCAACCAAAGACAAAGGTAGTGGGATGATATTAGAATTTGATTATTAATATTTTATTGTACATGACAGGAGTGAGGTGGCAAGATGGGAGGTCTTGCAATGAGGTGGAGAGATGTGTTGAATTGAAGACTGTACCTAAAGTTCTGTTAAGTTGAGGGAGGCCTTTTCTCAAGCAAAATATGCATGTGCAGTGATTTGTACACATGAACTTCTTTCATTCTATATACACACACTGAACCCATTTAATATACTTTCATGTTATTTTAATACACCACTATAATTTGAAACTATAGATTTTTTAAATAAATTAAAGTAAAATGGATCACATCAAGTACTGTCAGTATCATAATTGTTTAATTTAAAAAACTAAAAGGTACTGGAAACAAGCCAAATAAAGCTGTGGTTAACCGCACTTTCATCAAATTAGCTTGTTTAACCTACACTTTCTATACAGCGCAACTACGCGTCAAGTTTTTTTCCTTGATATGAATTTTCATTTCAGCCTCAGGTTGTTCTTATTTTTCAGGCAATTTGAGCCACACTGTTCTTATGAACTCCAGATCAGTTTGTCTGACCCTAGGGTTGACTAACCATTTAGTATTCAGATATCAAACCTTATATAATATTAAATAAATAAATGTATATTAAAATTATTTCTAATAACTAGTTTTTGCATTTATTAGGAAGTCATGCCATGTCTTGTGCCAAGCTAATGTGGGATATGGGAAGTAAATATCCAGTCAAAGTTGTCAAAGGTAAATTTAAAAGATTCTTAACCCTTTACATACTCGATTTTTTAAAGTCAAAAATTTTAATTTTCTTAAAAAATAAAAACTTCAGAACTAGTCAAAACCATAGATATTTCTAGCTTATACTTACAAAGACAAAGAAAATGAATGGTCATTTAATAAGGTTTCATCAACAGGTTCAAATGTTAAGACAACTTTACTTTATATGAAATCGTTTTTAGCAGGACAAGGGTTAAGTATAAAAGAATATAAAACTGATTTTGAGTAACCCAATACGGTTCTTAGAATAAGTTTCACTCTAGAAACTCGCCAGTCCTTCTTTGGCCGTTAGAAAGGTTTCCGTATTTTCTCGCCACGATTTCTGAGCGGCTTTCTTGCCATTCGAGTTAAAAGGGAACTATCTCGATCAACTTTTCATCAAATATAGCAATGTCATTACATAATAATAGCAATTCCTTGCCGCGCTAGCGGTAGATGTTATATATGTAAGTTCAAAGTTTTAATAAAACATTAGAAGAAAACCAAACTTTGAAGTGTTTTTTCACGTCGCCATCCCCAACTGAGTAAGTACTGAATCGCCATTTTGATAAATAAAGTTATCTTGTCAAAACAAGACAGGAATCTGTATATGTTCGCACCATAAATCAATTAATTAATTTTCCAATTGATTTAGGTTCCAGTTAAACCGTCAAATAAGATAAGCAGATAATGGCACAGATATTCTATTCTGCTATCATCTTGGTATTGTTTGGACTTATTCTTGCAGAGAGAAAAATCTTAGAGACATTACTCACGCGCAGCGCACCTCCGTAATGCTTTTATTATCAATTAACTTCTTGTAGCATCTGATACATTTAATATATTATTACACAGATATGAGTGTTTTACTGTAAAATACGCCACTCGTAGATCTCACATGAAACTACATCAAGATACGAGTGACATATTTTCCATATCGCCACTAGTGAAGATATCGCTGAGCGTTTTTCGCTTTTTTTTTCTATTACATATAAGAATTCTGTCCTCACACCGCCTGCCTAGACTAGCTCTGCTATTTGCAGGCGGCGTGATAACTGTGACACATATGATGAAAATAATAAAGTTGAAGTTGAAGTTGAAGTCATTCCTTTGTTTTTCCCGTCTTTTTCGCCCATTTTTTTCTATTTTCCGAAACACTCATATCTATGTGATAAAAAGAAAATTACACGATGGCTTGAACATATGAAGTTTATCTTCTCGTGGAAAAAAAATTTCACTCGTTTGCTGTGCTCACTTGTGAAATATTTTTTTTCCACTCGAAAATAAACTTCATATGTTCGCGCCACCGTGTAATATTCTCTATTTATGTTTAAGTTGGTGTTTGCTTTGTAAAAAACTTTAGTAAAACCTTAATATCAAGTTTAGCAGGGTTTGTATACTTAAAGGTGTGCAGTTTGTAGCTCCTTACCAACATAGATCTGCGTCGTTCGTTGACTCGTTCACTACACGTGAATTCCAAGCCGAGAGGGTTCAGTTTGTTTTCAGTCGTTTTTCAAAATACTGCATAAAACTGTCATTAAATGGTCTTTGGAGCATACTTTCTATAGATGTCTTTATACATGACTAACACAATACTTTCGAGACAATAGCATCTACTCGGCTACTTGGTGGCCTTTACTGGGACGGGCTTCGCTTGATACATTATAAGATAAAGGGTACTTCCATGAACATTACAAATAGCTTATAAAATTCAAGTTTCAACTGGGAATGCTAAATATGCACACCAAGCCACGCAGAAAGTTTTGAGGTATTTTGTGTCATTTTCGAAATAAATATAAAACAGTGCTATTAATTAAGAGTATTTTTCACCTTCTGCTACTTGTGATCCACATACTGTCGTTTTCAACTTGTAATTTTTAAGTTAATAAATTGTCAGTATATTCTAAAATGTTAACAATCCTCACTGGCTGATAAGAACAACACAGACAGATAAAATAATAACCTCCATAACCTAAATCCTTGACATTTTAATTCTATCTAAACAATTTACTGTTTGTAAAAGAACAAAAAAATAGCATATTAATCACAAAAACAACATCAAAACGAAATAGAAATGACATTTTTAATCTTACCAAACACAGGACGAACTACGAAAATAGAAAGTATGTGCTTCGTTAAAAATCTCACATTCTTAAAAAAACTGATTACAACCATTAAAATGCATCCATGGAAGCTATTTACACTTTGTTGATAAAAATCTAAAATATATATCTAAAACCTTTGGTTTGAAAACACTCTTAAAAATAACAAATAAAATATATTTCATTCTGCAAATCTAGAAATATCCCAATTTTTATCAGTTCTTCAAAATTAAATGAGATCTCAGTAATCCTTAGTAAAACAACAAAACTAAAAAAAGGAATACATACTACAAAGCTTCACAGCAAGTTTTTTTAGATTCATAACGAAGACAGCTTTTGACCGATTCACGGCAAAACAAATAACGAACCTTGTCGCCGCTCACACTCGAATTGATTTCACCAGAGAACTTAAGGGGACCAAAATTTTGTAAAGCAGTTCTTTCTATTGAAAGCAAACATCAAAATCTACAAATGGCATCTCTAAAAGCAGTCATCCTCCATTGAATAGTCTGTTGGATGGATGCCAAACATTACCGTGGAGAAAAACTTTCTCCACTGTTCCAAAGCACAGTTCAAATAAAATTTAAAAAGCTATAATTTCACGAAACTTCAGATTCTTAAGTCTTCCAACATTAGTTCAATTTACACCAAACTTGATTACTTGACCTGACCTATTTCCACCATCTTAAGTTATAACTAAAATGCTAAAACGTGCATACACGTGCATACGTCGGAAATTGGTGAAACGAAAAAAAAAATAAAAAAGAGAGATTGAGCCTATCCCAAGTAAAAACATGGACCGTTATCATAGAGTAACAGTTGCATTAAACGTAACCATAGTACATAAATACTTTTGGAATTTACACTAACGACGACAGCAGCAGTTAATTACCTTACAAGTGAAAAACCTGTTGTCGTACTGAGCCTGGTAAACACATGCAGTGAGTGTTTTGTGATGAGAATCTTCGAGTTCATGGTTCATGCTTTTACAGCACCTGGAACTGCGTAAGATAAATAACATGGAAAAATGCTTCACAGCTTTGAATTTTCGTGATTATCAATTTCAGCCTCGATGAAAAGGAAACTTGACATAAAGTTTAAAAAGGTTTTCTTGCCAAATTATCGTCAGTCTTCCTACAAAAATCTTGTTTTATTTACTTCAAGCCCACTGTTTTTCGTTATGGCAAAAGAAATGCTTACTTTCTAAACTAACAAATTATAAAATTGAAGGAAACTTTTATGATTTAATATTATACATTATTTTTCCAAATCTAAATGTTTAATCAACTATGGTAATGAAAGAGGTGAATATTTTGATTACACCAAAGTTGTTAAAAGGTTGCGTTCTGTCACCAATATTTTGCAACCTAAATTTAAATAAATATTTTTAATTCTTTCTACATCTACTATTCATTTCACTTCCAGTTCAGGCCCTTACGCAGAAATTTTGCTGGGGGAGGGGGTTGGGGATGGTGCGAACAAATTTTTTTGGAGCTAACCCTCCAGACATGACGTCATTTATCACAACTTCTTCAGGACAGTATAAAAAATAATAAAGTTTTGTGTAAAAATAACATTGCAAGATTAGGGTATTTTTTCTGGACTGACAAATAAGATTTTATTTCTTGATGCACCCCCCTTTTCCTGCGTACGGGCCTGCAGATGTCTAACATTTATATTGCATACTATATAACAATGAAGGGGGTAAAGTCCAAAGGGGGTGGCTTGCTAATCGTCCTTTCTTGCAGCTAGAGGCTGAATTGCCAAGGGCTTTAGGACTACCAACTAACATCTCAACAGCATGAACAGTATAAGCTTCAGCTTCGAAAACGTAGTGGTCCTTGACAGTGAACAGCAGTGGCAAAGGAGGGGAGTCAAAGAGGCCATTTAAGAGAGGGTCGAAAACCCTTCTCTCAATAAAAGGGGGGCTTAGACATGCATTGTCGCTCATGTGGACAGGGCAGTGGAGATGATTGACAGCAGCCTGTCGCGCGAGACATCCAGGTCACTGTGTGATGCACTCGCTTTGGTACTTATAAGAAAATATTTGTAAACATGTTTTTCAGTGATTATTTCATTATTACGGCCGATTTTACAAATGTGTCATTAGAAATACTTTTAGCTAAAAATTTCAGGGTATCTTTTAGTTTTATGCCAGTTAAGATTTATAGATAAAATTTCAAGTTATCTGTAAGTATTATTCCAGATGAGATTTTACAAACTGGTTCGAAACGTGCCTTATTGTGCGGTTTTATTGAATTTGTGTTCATCCCCACAACATCACCTTAACGAAATGTATGAGAACCGGTATATACTTACTTGCAAGAAAGACAGGTGGCGGTGCAGGTGAAATACTCATCAGGGAAAGTGTTGGAGACGACATTGATGACTTCACCGCTAAACTTTTTATTGAGATGCTAAATAAAAGGAAATATAAATAGAAGTTCACACATGAGATTTCCAAACTGTCCAAGTAGCAGTAATGGATATTGATATCTAAAAAGCGTACTCTGGTTTGAAAATTAAAAACGTAAGTTTTCGGCTTCCAGACTAAAGCCTTAAACTACCTTAGTTTTTAAATGCTTTAGCTTGGAAGCCGAAAGCTTACATTTACAATCTTCAACCACAGAACGCTCTTTAGATATCAATGTTTTTAATACCTGGTTATTCTTCGATTTTTAATAGCAGTAACGGGGCAATAGTTTTCAAAGAAAAGAGAACAGGTTTGGTTGTTATAACAAACATGCTTTGGTAGTACAACTCTCATCATCAGTATGTTATTAAACATTTTGCATTTTGCACTTGTAAACTAAGATAACTGGAATTGCACTAACACAATACAGCGTGAGACTTCTACTCCCAAAACATGTCTGTCGAAAATACTTCATACATCGAGTTAACTTCATTTTTAAGAACTACTGTTTTTTTTAAAAAAAACGTAATGAAGTTACATCAGCCAGCGGGCACAATTCAAAATTTAGATAATTCAAGGTTTAGAAACATGTTATGATAATTGCTGTGATCAATTTAAGGGACAGACCAGCCAATATTTACCCCAGGGATACCTGAGTTTTCAGAAACATTGAAGAGAGGGGTCCTGAGATGTCAATATATAGAGCTAGTGGGTCTTCCGGGAACCACCGTAAGGAACCCTCTGTAAAATAAATCTTTTTTACATAGAACTTACATGTATCTATCATATGCCTATTGAGACGACATTGATGACCTATTGAGATTTCCTTGCCAAATTTCCACACAGTAAATTTTAGTTCGTTCATGGATTGTGAAAGTTATTCAAAATTGTAATGAAAGATTTACGGGGGAAAACTAAAACAAAAATACCTAAAAGAAAACTTTATTTGACCTTGGAATCACTCAAGGAGATAGCGAGAAGAAAGAGATGTCAACAGATTTTCTACCAAAAAGCTAAAAGAACTGCCGATCTTCTTTCAGAGGCAAATCAAAATAAAAACAAGGTGCGACGGTGAACAGTACAGAAATACGTGAGATTTAAAACTTTTCGTTTTCAATGCAAAAGTTTGCTTTTAGTTTTGGCATTAACAGACGAAATTGTTAAAGATCATGTTTGTTTTCATGTTGTTATGAGACAGTTAAAAAAACTATTAACGTGATTAAAACTTTCTCCAGTTAATAAACTGAAAAGGAATCCCGAAATGCATATAATAAACAGAAAACAGCATGGAAAATGCTTTGTACAGGGTTTATTTACTTGTCGTTAAGTTTTGTATCATAAAACTCACCAGTCCGCTGTGCTCACTCGTTCGTTTTATAATACTTCACCACTCGTGAATAAAAACCGTACGCGCGCGCTTTCCATGAAGTATTCTCTCTCTCTCTTTCCCTCTCTCCCTCCCTCC
>JAOBAY020064108.1:0-12517 GCA_025331085.2 Zoanthus sociatus
ATGCGTTTTAACCACTCATTCCTTCGATGTTCTTGAGCCGATTTAATATCTTGACCTACATTGCTTTTAACTGATGGCAGTTGAAAGAATCTCTTGTCTTTGTCGCGATTTGAACGGTTAGCGCAACCGAAAACAGCACAAAAAATGGACCATAACTGATGCTTTTAGTATATTCACTGTAAGTTGTCTTGGAAAGTTGTCCCCCAGATGAAAATGTCACGTGATAAGTGACGTCATATGCAATGGGTCTATTAGAATGTTAGTGTACGAATAATAGTTTAATATCAATAAAGTACAGTCAAAGAATGTGACAAAGACAACAAATAGAACAATAATGATATGCAAAGTAAAATATTTAATACAGGGCAGTGCTCCTAGGGGGTAATGTCAAACAAAAACGTTGGTATGAATATAGGTTTTTGTTCTGGGGGGTAAGGTAGTTCATAAGGTTTCTCACAAAAATGGGCTTTTTAATGTCAATTTGTGCAATGTTTTGTGCTGTCGCACGCAAATGGTCTTGGAATAGGTATTCCTAAACCAAATGTGATCCGTTGTTTTGAAGGAGTCTTTGTTTAGAGATCATTCTAGTGTACCTCGAAACAAGTGCAGACCTAATTTACTCGAATTTCACTTTTCCAATAACCCATCCTGCATAGAGCAAGGAAAGTGACTATACAATGTATTTGTTGCTTTTTTCCGTAATTCTGTGCTTCCTTTCTTAGCATCAGTACTGTTTTTTCATCATTTTGGGTGCCATACTTTAGTATAGTAGAGATATACCTTTTAGAGCAGGGCCTGTTCTGTACACAAGGGTCACATATTAAAGCTGCCTTATGTATATAGGTAGAAAGTGGATGAAAGGTTCTACAAGGCTGGAATCTTGAACAGTTAAAGGGAAAATAATGACCAGACTTTTCTCCTTTAAATTTACATTCCGTCAAAAGTAAAATCCGATGTTGGACTTGAACTGACGTCTTACACAGTACAGCAAAAACTCATGTAATTTGAACAGTACAATTTCTTTAATCAGCCTTACAGCAGTCAAATAAATATTTTCATAGAAATTTCCAGCTGTTTTAATATGGATAACTAGTTCTTTTCGTCTTTCTTCTTTGGGTTTAAGAACAACACTTACAATCGTCTTGTTACCGGCTCCATGATTATGCACGCTGGACTGCATCCCATCATTTAAAGGAGCTATTTATTGTGTAATTATCTATGTGATTTAAGATTCTGTGTTATTAATAGAAATGTTTTCTTCTTTGCAGACATGTAAATAATGTAAAGTTTTCTATTGTAGAAAGATGAAACTAGCTCGAAGTTAACTCTTGAGCAAAAATACTTTGAAGGGGAGATACAATAACAGTAGGAGATAGGGAGATACAGTGGTTGCATTTCCCTTTCTATTTGCCTCAACAAATGGTAAATTAGACTCTTATCAAATCCAGTGGGAAGCACCGTGAACAAATTTCTCCTCTTAACAAAGCATTAATGGCATACTTTTGTTCACCTTTTAACACAGTTCTCGTTAATTGGTCACCAGATATTGCATTTAAGTCCAAATTCAACTTTGCAAACCCAACAAACTCTTGTTGACTAATCAAAATTTAGGTACTATCCAAATTATTTTATAAAAAACATTGTAAAAGAAAATATCAAATGACCATTTTTAACTAGTAGCATAGTGTCATAGAAACAATATCTCGACTGTGCATCTGACTGCTCAGAGTTGGAGGTGGTGATTGCTGCTCCAATTGATGCATTAAGAAGACGCTGTGCATCTTTGTTTTTAATAAGATGATCATCAGTTTTTGCAACTACTTGTGGCTGGGGATGTGCAGAAATCGGTTGCTGCATGTATTTGATGTTTGCTTCTCAAACTTATTAATAATTCATAACCTGAGAACAAAGCACAAATCCTCCAGGAATTAATTTCGATACATCCATATTAAACAATATATTACTGTATCACAGTAGTCACAGCAAATACGATTTCTGAGTTTCAAAAAATGTAATAGAGTTAGATATTTCAAATTTCCGATGTACCAAAATGTGTTTTTCATAATTCTTTCCTAACCGGGACTCATCATATTTCATGTTATTAGACAAATTAAATATTAAAATGGGATGTTTATAAAGAAGGCAACTATAATCTAAGTCAGCTGGAGCGACGATATCTTCATGGTAAAGGTAGTTCTTGCATTTGTTGGTCAGTCCATTGGGATTGATTTTGTGAGGAAGGGCAGAATCAGATGAGAGAATAACATTGTTCTTGAACAACTGGAACGATTGTTCTGTTGAAGATACAAATTCCTTAAAATAGATCATTCCAAAAATTCCTTTGAAAAACGGAAGTGATGATACTTTTTTATGCTTGGCAACTTCTTATGGCATGGGCTTAGGAACAAATTCAAGTCATAAACAGAGACAATCACTTTGTGGTCATGCGTTCCTACGAGTTGAATTTTCTTGACTCCAGTGCTGCTACATTTCTCTACCAATCCTGCAAATAATATGTAACTTTGTAGGAACACTAGATTAACCCAAAACAACAGTCTGGAGTAAATTTTGTATGATTGGCTACTGTATAAGAAAAGAATACGTGATGGAGTCATGTAGCTTCATCAAAATTTTCCATGTGAACTACCAGAGAAAGCAGTTATTTTTATTTTGCCCAATACAGTTATCAGCATTTAGGTGGTCGTCTGTTTCTGCCAATCTGTGGTTTTTAGAATAATAGTGAATGTTACCTTATGGTTTCATTTGTGCCTATGCCAGTATCGGCAGCCACATCTATAAGAAAATTCACTTGTCTTGGCAGACCTTCACACATGACTCGAAATATTGCATCTTTACCAGGGAGGGTTCTGATTCGCTAGCAAATACATAAAAATAAATAAAAAAAAAAGTGCTATACTGACACATCTGTGGATATTCAAAGAAACGAATCCAAAAAACATTCTCAAAACACAAACATCCAACTGATTTTTTTGCAATGGTGGCTCGCACATGAATTCGATTTTCCTGCTAGGTATTCTGGGAGGTGCCCAGGCCTAGCATGCGCACCGCCAGGAGTCTGGTAATAACAAGGAGTGAACATAATTTTTCTTTGTTGGCTTCAGTGTACTACCGCCTGTTAATCATTTATTTTTTGTGACTGAGGTCTTTCTAAATTTAGGTCTAGAAACTTGTTAGTACAATGGGGTTCGTTCGAGAAAAATTGGAATAAAATCTTGGGATGTCCTTGTAAGACAAAAAAGTGCAGAGCATCGTGTAAGTGTTTGCTCACCGGAAAGAAGACTGCATAATTCAACAATTTCATAAATTAATAGTTTTACATTATTTTTTTATTGGTATAAACTTTATTTTGTACTTTTTACGGTTTACAATCATAAAGTCCATAACTTATCTTTCAAAATTTTAGTGTAAACTTAAATAAATACCTATTTAAGGAGAATAGTCGTAGTAAAGAACGCTAAACAAGGTTATTTAGTGTTTTTAAATATTTTACAAACAAGTAAACAGATGAGCTTAATTCACAGGATTCAAGCAAATCAAACTTTAACTCAGGGAAATAACGTGAAATAAAGTGAATTAAATACCTTTGCTGACGAGCCATCTCAAGTAGAAGTGAATAGATTATAGATACGCTGCGATGTCAGAATCGATCGCTAGTATTGAGTTTTTTGCTTTTGGTTCCTTTCAGAATCTTGCAAGTGTGATGCACTGATTTCATGTCCTCAATCCCCCGGCACTTAATGCTGTTAAGTTTTTGAAACTCCAACGATTGAGAAGAACTTCCTGTTATGGGCCTTCCTCTTTCTTTATCGATCTCGAGTCCACCATGACTCATGGACAACCAAATTAGTGCTAGTTGGAAAGTTTGAATTCAATAAAAAAAATATTTACAGCAATCAACTAAACTACTCAAACCAAAAAAAGGAAAAGATGGATAAGATTAAACGAATATTCTCAAAGATTTTGACAGCGATGGCTAAATTGAATTTAGTGTTAGCCTGGACCATTCTATTTATCCATTTATCCGGCGGACATGTGCATAATTGTGAAACTGCTCCTTTAACATAAGAAGTGAAACACTAAAGAGTGAAAAATGAGTCAACACAACGTATATGAATTTTAAGAAAAACAACTATATTTCAGCTGGCCAAACTAGCTTTCTTCAGGTTTGAAAATCTAAATTGGTAGTTCAAGTTTGACTGTTATAAATATGATGGGCATGCTGTAATACGTTATAGGTTAAAGCCATTAGGTTCTGAAGTATTAGCGCGGATTATAAGGTGAGCTTCACTTGCTTTACGAATGGAGTCCCGATTACTATAACATTTTTCAAGTGGAATTAGTTGCATGTCTAAGGCTGAATGGTTAGGTGTTAGCATGAAATGTTCTGAAACATTAGTAGGCTTAGATTTAGAAGCAGGGTTATCAACTGTTGTGCGATGATCATTAAAGCGTTCTTTAAGTTTGTGTTTAGTTTCACCAATATATTGAGGTTTGCAGCAGTTACATTGAATCATGTATACAACAACGGTTCAAAACTATTTTTCTTAACCAGTCAGCAGACTGAGTGCTAAGACTGTATAACTGCTCGAACAAGTGAAGTATTTAGTACTGCTCTAAAATGCTGTTATGAATTTTAAAAATCCCGGCCGTAATTTTTTTTTCAAAAATCTTTTAGTTTGGTAGCAAGTTTGGTGTAGTATATTCATTTTTTTTAAACAACGGAAGATTGTAGGCAAAGGTGGCAAAAAGAAGCTAAACTTGCTATAACACCATGTTACAATACTTTTTGTTTATCTTATAAAACAAAATTTGGAAGAGCACCGTTCAAGATAATTGAGGGCTTATTATATTATTTTCAGAAGTAACATTGTTAGATTTAGCAGACATCGAGCAAAGCTGAACTTTTTAAAAATTTGGGTTCTTGTTTTCAGTATTAATAAAAAAGCTTTTATCTTCCAGTAGGTAATTCAAACAAAACGTGACATGAGAAGATTTGGTAAACTAGCCATAATTTTATGGTGAAGCTTTTGTTTATCAAACAAAACTCTGAAGACCATTGTTCAATAATGTTCAGTTAAAATCATTCCTTCTTAGAGAGAAAAGTTTTTAGCTTTGGTAGAAATCGAGTACAAGTGAACATTTTAAAAATTTGCGGTCTTGTTTGCATCAATACTTAGCTTTTCCTGAGAGGATGACTCTAAAACAAAAGGTGACAAAAAATCTAAACATATTATTACGCTATTTGCTGAAATTTTTTTTTATGAAATAATCTTGAAAAGAGTATCGTATCAAAATACTTATTATTTATTTCTTTTCAGAAAGCAACATTTTAAGATTCAGCAGAAGTCTGTTTTATTTATTAAAATTTATTTCGATCTGTTAAAAGTAGTTGTAGATTGACTGGCTTTGTATTTATGTGAGCCTGTGTTGTAACAAAGATGCTGCATGGAGTTTTGATCAATAAAATTTTGCTCAGGTTTTAACGTTTTAAATGTACGAAATGAACTTTCCAAATTTGCAGATAATTATGATCAATATTAGAATATCAATTTCAAGAAACATCGCTAAAAGTTAGTAGTTACTTTTGATGACGGACTTAAATTATAAGTTGTTTGAATGAGTTGCTGTTTCAAGCGAATGGGTGACGAAGTTATTAGAATGAGTTGGGGTTTTCAGTGAACAAGTGATCAAATCGTTCAAACGAGTTTGTGCAGATGGGTGACCAGGGCGTTCAAACTAGTTTGTGTTTCCAGTGAATGAGTGGCTAAGTCGTTTGAACGAGTTGGCGTTTCCAGTGAACGGATGCAAAATAATTTATTTTAGAATAGCTAGCAAAGAAATGTAAACTGAATACCCTTTAAGAATGAAAAGTCGTTTGAGTATGTTTTCCTGTGCTGGGTCACAAGTGTTGGAAATGGCATGAAGGTAAGATTTTACTCACCCTATTCACTTCTGCCCAAAGTCTTTCAATTCTCTGTTTATGCATGCACACCTCGGCCAGCCATGGAACTTTTTCTGTTTGCAACATCAACATTCTCTATATCATGATTTCCTCATACCCTCGAAGGTAGCCCAAATTCTTAAACCGCTTTTCAAACAAATGCAATACACTAGTTGGCTTTATTATTGTGACACTGCAGATGTATAATGGTTTTATCGTAACCATCAATACAACCATAAATCATAAATCTCCAAGAGATCTACTTGTGGCTTGAATTGATGTGCCAGAACAGATTGGGTGTATGAACATTGTAAGTTCTTCTACAAATTTCGTATGTTCGTCTTACCGCTCTTCCAATTGTGTTAATTCTGGGGAGAGCATCCCTAACCCAGTACCTCAGTATCCAAATAGCACGACCTTGTCCCCCAATTTATTCCAGTTTCACAAAGTAGCTCAATTTTCTCCTTTGTAGTGCAGTATGCTGATCTTCCTCCAATGTTAGTCGAATGATCTAATCAGTGTTTTTTTCGTTTATTTTATTGTTCAGACTCCAGGTAACTGAAATTTGCCTTAACACCCCAACCAGTCGATCAATAACGGCTTCCCAAAGTCTGTTATCAAAGGGACTATTGGAAGAACTAGAATCCTTAGAAGCGATAGGCCAAAGTATTTGTAAGTGTTCCGCTTCTTTCCTCTGACAGATTTCCAACCCCACAAAGTCAGATCCACCATTAGAGATTAATGTCTTAACAAAATACTCCTCAAAGAAACAAAAAAAGTTCTTAGTTCCTCTGTCACTGTCAGAACGTGCGCCACTTCGTAGAGTGAAAAGAAGCCTTTGGTCTGGGACAAAACTCAATCGAACGGTTTTTTCGTTTGTTTCAAGATCTTAATTCGATGCTGATAGTGATGGTGATTGGAGAGGAGTACAATTCTTTTAGGCACAATTGATTTCTTCAACAAGTTCTTCTGGGACTTCGGACTCTATGTTTGCAAATACTCCATCAAATCCAATGTTATTGAAATAAGTATGATTCGCTGCAGCAAACTGGTATGCGCCACTTGCATATCTAAACTCAAGCTGCAATTGCATCAAATACTGGTTTCTAACTTGAAGTTTTAATTTCTGATATTCATGGTTTTAAACACAATTTCTTATATTGGTTTTGTGCCTAAAGTAAAGTAAAGAAAAAAAAAAGAATGAAATGGGTATTTAAAGTATTTTAAAAGTGGTGGAGATAAACTTGAACTTTGAACTTTTATTCATTTCAGGTATATAAAAGTTTACAAAAACCCATTTAATCTGCAGATAGCATAGAGCTAATCGAGGCAGGTTAAAATGTTAGATACAGGATTTATCAATACGTACTTTGCTCGTATTTAAACAAAGCATGCAGTCAAAAATACCATAAAAAGAAGATTATATAATTGTAATTATAATAGTAGGATATTTTATGTAATCGAGGAAAGTGACTTGGATTATATATATTTGGTAAAGATAGGTATGTTATGAAAGAAGATTGAACTATATATAAATTTATAGTATATATAAGTTATGTTTGAAAAAGTCTAGGAATATCAATGCAGTAACCAAACATCAGTCTTAAAGCGCTCTTTTCTAGAATCAGTATCTTATTAATTTGTGTTGATATTTAATGTCGGTTGTTTGGCAATTAGCCAATCCTGCAGATTCTTCAGTTCACTATTCATTGTTCTTTCTAGAATTTTTGACCATTTATTTGCGTAATGAATATTAGTATCGTCAGCGAAAAGGTGTAATTTCAGTATTCTAGAACTGTTACAAATGTCGTTAATATATAGTAAAAATAGAAGAGGGCCTAAGATGGAACCCTGTGGAAAGCCATGTTGATTTTTTTGTTTGCTTGATATGTAAGAATTAATAGACGTAGTCTTCATCCTATCTGAAAGATAGGACTCAAACAAGTCATACAGTTTCCATAAATGTAAAGTTTCTTCAAATGTATTTTATGGTCGACAGTGTCAAAGGCTTTGGCTAAATCTAATACAGTGCAAGTAAATAATTTATGGTCCATGCTAGACTGAATAGTATTCACAATGTCAAGAACTGCATGATGTGTAGAATGACCCTTTCTGAAGCCATATTGCACTTGTGATGTTTTTCTACAGAGTATATCAAAGTATATCTCAAAAAACTTGTTAAAGATTGATAATAGTGAAATGATGCGATAATTGCTAGAATCAGTGTCATCATCTGCCTTGTAGATTGGAATAATCTTATAGATTTTAAGTTTAGTTGGATAGCGACCTGTTTGAATAGACAAATTCATTAGTTTTGTTAAATGTTCACTGATAATATGTTTGGATATCTTTAATAAACTCGTTGGAAATGAATATAAGCCATAAGCCTTGTTGTTTGGTACTAATAAAATTTCCTTCTCAACCTCAGAAGGTGTTACGGGAATATAAGAAAAGGAATTGAGTTGATCAATATGTCTAATATATTCAGGAAATTCAACTTTTTCTTCCGGCATCATTTTAGCAAGATCTTCACCAATGTTTGCAAAGTAGTTTGGAGGGATCATTCGTTACTTGAGCATCTGTGTAGTGTTGCAGAATTATTATAAACTCGAGTGGGGTTATTGATTGTTGGAAATAAATAGCAGCTTTTTAAAGAAAGGAGAAAGCTTTGGCTAAACGTACCTGTTTAAAACTTATATAGGTCTAGATTAAAATTTTCAAAAATATAAAGAATTTTCCCATTTGAACTATATGTTTCTAAAGCGTTCTCAAAGTAAGATAAAAAGTCATTTGGGCAGTTATGGTGTCTGTAAACAACTCCACAAATGATATTTTTTTTATCTTGATTGAAGAATGCTTGTTTGAGAGAAATCCGGCAGCAGTTTCTCTAGGACCTCTAGGCTGGTTACTTGAATCTTTAGATTATTTCAATAAAAGAGTAGAATTTTCGTCCAGCAGAAATCGTATTTGTTTTCCTTCTGAAAAATCTTTACTTTGTTAAATAAGGCTTGTGGTTTTGGCGTGAGGTGGTCACATACGGCAATCTTGCCAGTTTTGAAGGCCAATTTTGTCTAGATCAATTTTGGTTATCTCATTTTTACCGTTTCTAATACCTTTCTTAGCAATTGTTTTTGTAAACTTGCATATAATAGGGGGAGGGTAATTAGCATTATTCGAAGGAATTCAGTGAGCAATATCCACGTCATATTGCGAAGTTTCATGAAACATCCTTAGACAAGTATCAACAGTTTCCTTAAGGTCATTGCCAGAACCACGTTGGGTTGACCTTGACGTTTCTTTACAGTGAGCATGGTCATACTTCATGCAGCCAAAGTGAACTGATCTGTGCATACCTTGAAATCTTTAAAAGTGAAAGGTAAATATTGTGATTCTTTATTTTAGATTTTGTAGTGGAAGGCCGAAAATAATGAACTGAAACAGAAAGAACTTAAATGGCGGAATTGTCGTGAATAATTGAATACTTTTATCGAAGCATCAATGTTTTTTTTAATTCCCTATTTGGTAACATTGAAATATTCCTTGACAACTCGTCAAATCTCTAGTTTGTAACATGCAATTTACCCCAGCCTCGATGTTCCAAATGTCTGTGAAATTGTTAGTATATAATTACTTGTCACTGTTGAGTTTCCTTACTGGGCGCATGCGTGATGAGGTCAATTTAGCAAATGAGCAGTCTAGTATATGCACACAAAGATTACACAAAAAAATTCAAATGTTTTTTGTTTCTTTTTGCGTGATATTTCATGGTCAAACTGAACTTGACAGACAAAACTGTTTGAAATTTTGATGTTTTTAAGAGCACAAGAACAAAGTAGTGTTTTTTTTAGTTGCTCACCTACAGCTTGAAAGATCTATTGGGACTACCTTTGTGTCACGTTGAGCTTGATCACATCTGAGTGTTGCCTGATCGGTATGTCATGAGTCCTAATTAAGGCTAATGTGAACTTTTGGTAACATGAGTCTCTGGTAATATATATCAATATATAGTTTTGCCGTTTTTGTTTTACAACTGAAGTGTCAACTTCAAAGTGCACACAGATTTCACGCAGCATTGAAATGGAGAACGTAGATAAATTGGAAGATATGGCAATTTTATAGATGTTATAGTTGTTGTAAATGATTAGATGTTAAACCAGCATCTCATCAAACACCTCATCCTGCATTTGTTCAAGTTCATTTTCGTTTATTTCTGGTAATACGTCTTTCATATCATCCTCGTCAATACCGCTTACATGTGCATATTGAAGGGATTTTCTCGGAGGACAAATGAGAGAAAAATTGTGTGATCTGTTTTGATGTCAGATACTCATCCGATTGGAATTAGAGAAAACCATCATTACTGCAGGCTTTTTGCATTGCTTTGGTTACGTTGTTTGGATCAGCCTTTTTTCCAGTTTCTTCTTCATGAATAAAGAGATGTCATATTTTTTTACTGGTCTGTAAATCGTCATCGTCCAGTTACTTCTTCCTTTAATGCCCAGCCCATAGAATACAAAATAACTTCCACTTGCATTGTTTGGTTGGTGAGATTTGAGGTTGCTTCTCCCTTTACAGATGACTCTCAGCTTTCAAGTTTTTCAGCGTACTTTTCCATAGCCTTGTCAAGGAAAGATTCTTTCTCGAGTTAATACTGGTGTTTACCAAAGTCTAGGTGGCGTTCGAGGTAGGTGTACTTTTGGTATGCTTTGATACACCCTTCTTCAGGGCATGTGAACAAGGTGTCATAATCCATGTCATCGCTGTCAGCAGTGGAAGCTTGTGTCCCTTGACTTTTTTCTGTTCTGCTCCATCTGGCTTTGACACCAAAGAAGGCAGGGGAAGGATCAGCATCTTTAATCTTTCATAGTGTGGGCAGTGTACTAGAATCTAGCAGGTCCATTTCACTATATGGAATTGAAATCCCGTTTTCAACATTGTATGCCATCTATACCATCATTTTCTTTAAAAACAATGTCATTTGTCGCACTGACCCTTTCCCAATTAGGGAGTGGATCCAAATTTGAAGTTTCTGTAGGTTCACAATTTATCACACTGACACCTTGTAAACCGCCATTTGCCACTACTCATTGCAAATGTTGTGGCCAGTGTAGGTGTGACTGCATATGGCTCTTTATGTTTTTTGTTTTGTGGTCACGTGAGCCTTTAGCACCGTAAGGGTGGAAGAAATCCATCTTAATAGCCACGTTGTGTTTTACGGCCAGTTGATGAACACTAAGAATTGTGAGTGAAGTGTGGTTATACCTATCATTATCTCGTTTGAGGTAAACACAGTTTAACTTAGGCATTGTGCACTTCAATTGGTGGATGACATAATTTATGCTAACCACTGGCTTGATAGATGCGAGAGTTTGAGAGCACAATTGCAGCATACCTTTTCTTGACAAGTTTGGACAGTTCAGGAATGATGAGATGCAGCCATGTGAGTACAACTAAAATTTCCAATGTTCTGGTCATATTTTTATCTTCTGGAAGGGCTTCACCATGATGTGAAATACCATTATTATGCAGTAAATTGTCCTCAACAAAAACCATTGGATTGAAGCAAAGTCAAAAGAATGGGCACCTGTGACTTGAACGCCAGAAGTCACAGTTATAATGGGACAGTAATTGGCATTTTGGCCCAGCGTCAACTCCAGCGAGCATACCTTCTGCTGAGCAGTGAGTCGTTTAGCCTCAGGCAGGTCTTTCCCATCATCAGCGGAACCCCATTGAGGTTCGGTCTTAGTCTTTTTAGCCCATGTGAATCCCTTGGCTAAAGAGAGCAAAATTTGAATCCAGCGACAAAATATAAAGCAAATTCTGTCTCCATCGTTCAAAACTGTTGATGGTTTCTATTTTTCCAAGTGACCATTGGTCTTGGAGCCCTGGCAGTGACCATATTGTAACTTGACCTGGTTGAGGAACTACCCAGCGGACCACCATGGGTAACAATAACAGAGGATCTCAATTGCGAACAAATTACACTCTGATACACGTCCCAGTTATTCAAAGTCTCCAAGTTCAATGGCCGTCTGACAAACATTCTTTAGTCAGTTTCTAGCACTGAAAAACACAGAAGCTTGTCATTTCCATCTTCTTATTTTCTTCAAATCAGATGCTTTTCATGGTAAGCAATGTTTCATTTTCATGTTTTTCTTCAGTGGATTCTCGCTTTTAATTAACACGATCCTGAGCTCTCCCTGACCGACTAAACTTGAGGCAGCACAACGTATGCTTTGAAACTTTATTTCGACAGACATTCCATATTCATATGATCACCGAACTGAAGCCTCACAGGGATCAAATCTGATTCCTGAAAGGTATAACGTTCCCAAGAAAAACCACATATGTTCGGTGGTTGCATTCAGGGGAAACATTACCATTCAAGGGATACTTTAGAACCTTATTTGTGGATTCTTATTGGCGTATTATACCCTTCTTCCAATCAACAGATGACATGGTGACACAGTATTTGACTCTCTAGAAAACAATACTATTAAGATTTAGTTTGGACGTTAATAAATTATTGCTTCTGCAAGTTCATTTTTTTAAAAT
>JAOBAY020064117.1:0-12517 GCA_025331085.2 Zoanthus sociatus
AAAGTACCCCCCCCTCCCCCTCCCGGGCGTATTGCACTATTATACTTCCATGATAGGGTTTTCTCTTGTGTTTCTGGAGTATCAGAACATATCACACTTTACTGTAGCTCTTACGATTGCTGATCGCATCGTGTGTACCAGAATGCTAGTGACATCCTTTAATCGACTCTCAATCCGGTATGGTCTTGAGCCACTGATCGTATGTATTGCATGTTCGCTGTTAGTGACATTCGAAGATTACACTGCGTTCCAAATAGGAGGCTACTCGCTTCGCTCGCAGCAATTGAAAAGAGGGAGGGGAGGGTAAAGTTTTAAATTTTCAATGTAAATTGTTTTTTTAATTATATAAATTTTATGATGTTCTTTCATCAAGTTCATCAAGAAGAGCTTGAAAACATTGTTTGTTCTGTAGAGGGTTAATCGAAAAACATTGAAAGATTACTTTTATTTTATTAACTGATTCTTAAAGATATGTTTTAGATATCACTTTATGCAAAAAGCCACGCTATAAAATCACTTGTGCCAGGAAATCAATTGTCAATCAATTGTCAATCAACCTCAGAACCACGGAGTTGTCTCACATCTCTATTTTAATCAAATTTGTTGTTTAAAATATTACACTGACGTAACATTTCTGAATCAGCCCCGAAATCTCGAACGCAAATAGGTTCTACATCTTTCAAATCAAAAAAGAAACAGCAGACAGAAAAATGATTTTAGTGGATTGTAACAAATCGATGCAAAATTTCAAAATCAAGGGTTTAAGAACTAAAAAAGTTTGTTGATTATATATATTTATAAGAAATTATTGCGAATTTTTTTTAGTTTTCAGAAGTTAAAGCTTTAAGTAGATTATTTTTAGTAGACCAATGATTTTTTTTATTTCTATCGCTCAGAGAGAAGTTTAACCGACTATCTTGGTTAAAAGTTTGAATTTTTAAAAGTGTCATGTGGGTAGACCTGCAGTTTAACAAGATGTTAAGATGTGCTCGAGTAAAACTAATGGTATATCTGCTAATGATGAGAGTAAAACTTTGACAGTTATTGTGCAAGGTGGCTTTTCTTTGTTGCTTTGTTTACTCTGACAAATCTGTCCTTGCAGGCTGCCTGTGACGAGGCGGTGCGAAAACATCAAGAGCTTCGGTCAAACGAGAAACGTTCCAACCAATCAGTTGTCAGCAGACTGAGAGAAGAATTGAATAGAATAAAGAAAGAACATGCTGCGGCTTTGGAAAAACTGAGGAACGAGTTTCGGAAGGAGAAAATCAAACAAAACCACAGCAGAAGAGACTCGAGGGATTATTCAACCCAGGTGTGTAGTAAATAGCGTCAAAAATCTAATAGCTTTGATAAGTAAACACCAGTCATTAATGAATGACATGAGAAAACCAAGGCAAGGAAAAAAAAGTTACTGTTGTCCTTGTTCTCTCGCTTCTGCATGTTCTTTGATCATGATTGCACTGTAATGAGGTGATTTCAAAAGACGCAATGTATTGTTGTTTTTTTGTCAATTTTTTCTCAAAAACTTGAAGCTATCTAGCTTAGGTAACCTAAATCCTTTTCGATTCTAGTAGCCTATGGAGCCGGCGCTTATCTTCGGTTTCTGTAATGTTAAGTGGATGAGAGTGTTTGTCTCCCCTTCGACCGGACGCTAATCCATTGCAGGTTAGCTCCCCGCAGACGCTGGTACTCATTTACCTACCCCGTAAGGATGGAAATCTGAATTAGCTTAGGTGGAAAAGAAGGATTGAACTGGGGACCATGTGCTTGGAAGACATGTGCTGGGGACCATGTGCTGGGGACCATGTGCTTGGAAGGCAGAGATCTTACCAAATGTGCCACTGACACGCCCACCCATAAGTAAATGTAAATTTATGTTCATCATAAAACTCTTTTTACTAGTCTGATAAAAATATTTTGTGTATTAAGACTCAAGTTCCTATTGAGAGTGAGAATGACACCAGCTTCAGTAGTGTTGACCAGATGACCGCAGCCCAGGGCCTGCACGAACTTAGGCAACATTACCTGGATACTGTTGCTAAGATACGGAAAGATGTCATGGAGCATGTCAATCAGACCAAAGCTAATGCAGCCAAAAAAATCAGGTAATTTTAAAATACTTTTTCAAATTCATTTGAGTCAGTTAAGTGCATGTTTTATAAAATTCCATATGTACATTTAACTCGTTTGTTGTAAGTTAGGGTTGAAGGACGTATATGCCATCATGTTGGCATACCAGCGTACCTTAATTAGAACAGGATCTGTACTTTGTTTTACTTATTATAATTTGTATATCTTTTAGGTGATACTTTGTGTATAAAGTCAAAGGCAGTTTAAATAGTCAATATAGACAACAGTGACAGCAGGTTCGATTATAGTAACGGTGATAGTGAATGCAGGACCTAAGTAGCAACCTGCTGTCACTGTTGTCTATATGGACTATTTAAACTGCCTTTGACTTAATACACAAAGTAGCAAGGGGAAGTTTCAGGAATCGAGAAACATTTTACTCGTTTTAGACACACATATTTTGTTTTAAATGGCATTTAAAAGCTCGCAGTACTTAACCAACTTGAGTTTAAAAAAATTCCGCCGAAGCGTTCCCCCGGAATTCCAGTGGAAGGCTCTCACTTTTGGCCCTCGATTGGCCCCCCTCCCCTTCTCCCACCCCACACACACACACACACACCCTTCCTCATCCATCTTCCCCCGCTCCTTTTTCTTCGTTTTCCATTTCTTTCTTGGGCCCGGGAATATGATGGTGAGTGAAATTCTTTGAAGATTCTGGCGATCCTTAACAACGGGTAGCAAAACACACAGATGCAGAAAATTAACAAACTGTGTGTGTGTTTTTTTTGTTTGTTTGTTTGTTTGTCAAAAATAAAGGATAAATAGTCAATTAGAGTTCGAATGAAACTAGTCTTAAACAGGAATCTATAAGTAAAAGTTTGTAAGAATTCTCGAACAAGTGATCTTCTCGGGTTGTTAACTGATCTCCCAAACATTCACCTTGGTTTCACTAGGCTATGACGCGCGGGAAAAATGTTTTATATCAGAGATATATTCGGCTGAATTGAAAATTTCATATCGTAGTTGTAATAATAATGAAGCCAGTCATTAATCTTTTGATACGTACTATTTTTATCTTACGCATTAGGAGCGAGGTGTTAAAGGAACGCCATGCAACAGCCAAGAAGCTAAGGAAATACTACCTTCAGTGCTTAAAGCAACTCCTGGAGGAAGATAAAGCTACTCTCAGTAGGAATGGTTCCACTATCACTGATGCAACAAAACTAAAACGCATGGCAATCGCCCTGAAGATCCCTGACTCGGAAGAAAAGATGGGTACGTCATACACGGTCTAAACATTCAGGACTTAGAATAACGAATCATTTGTTATCCTTGCACTAAACCACAAACTAGATCCGTCAAAGCCTGAAAAACGTCAAGCAATTGAAAAAGGATTTTTCCTTCTTCCTTCCTTTTAAAGTCTGGAAATAAAAGATAATACGTGAAAAATTCCTAATTAATAGCGTTTGCTTTAAGCCCGCTGTGGAAAATTGTGTGAAGATATTTGAGCTAGATGCATTGATATTAGCCATTATCCTACTGCCAAATTTCTATATTTTTGTTTCTTATTCCCGATTGGTAATTCAAGCATTCAAAAACGTACATCTTTTAATGTTCCAGTATGAATGAAGATAATCTCTTTGTCGGCTACGTCGGCACATAATAGTTCATGTCTAGTTTAGACATAGTTCCGATTTTATGTCAATGTTGTAGCAGTTTTTGCTAGTAAAATCAAAGAGCTTTGTTTCACTTTTTTACCTTATGTATGATAACCGAGTTCGACGTTTGCTAGACCACTCGTATCATTATCTGGGTTAGAGACTGGTGTTCGTGTTTTGCTTAGAATTAGACGCACACGTTTGGCACACAAAGAAATCGAAACTGTCCATAATATTTCTTGTTTATCGTGTGCCTAGAACGCGTGCGTCTAATTGTAATCATAACACGAAATAAAAGTCTCTAACTTTGATATGCAATCCGAGTTCACTGCATTGTATGGCGCGATGTACAAGTTCTCGAACTTGAAGCAAGAATTTCTTCTTTCTATAAACAGATACATATTTAGAATGGCATAGTTCAAATAGAATAGAAAAGAAATCGCAAAAAAGCTTTATATGCAAAAATATTTAAGAAATAAATTTTAAAAATAACCACGAAAAGAATTTTTTTACATGAACAAACAGCAAAGCATTCAATAAAATTTGTCAAAAGCTGAAACTCGAGCTGTACAATAAGAAAAATTCTTCTGGTAGTAGGTTCAGTAATTCAAGGAATGATTACTTTCACTCGTCGGGGAGACAAAAACATACAAAAACGTGACTTCGCAAAGTGCTGCTGTTCTACGCAGGAGACCCAAACTTCAAACTTGTTTGAAAGGCACGAAATTTTGGACGTATGTCGAAGTGATGAGTCAAAAAGTCCGCTAAATCACTTCAGTGTATACTTTGTTCAATGACAGCTTTCACAGAACTAACAAATTTAAATAGTTATTAAAGTCTTTGCCATTTTCTGCCGTTCTGAAACCTTGCATTAGACAAAATATAACGTCAAGGTTGCGAAGATTTCAACAGATAGATCGTAATCACTTGATCGATTTTGAAGAATCACGCGCGCAAGTTTTTGGCAGAGATCAAAAGCTGCGTATTAATGCAAGCTATATTTTTTTCTTCTTCACATCAGTTAACTCCGTGGTCTAGAGGTCAGTATTTGCTGGCAGTTGTTGAGGTCTCCCGGGGTTTTTATTTTTCTATATTCAGTATATTCAGTTATAAGAAGTTCGGGTTGGGGGGTATGGATTTAGATCCATAATTTCATAGATAATTAATCATAAATCGGCCCGTTCAAAGAAATCAATCTGCAAAGATCCTGTCAAATTTCCTCTATTACACAACTTTACTTCTTTTCCTCTTTTTATTTCTGTTCAAACTCTGGAATGCATTTTTGTTTTTTTAGAACAGGGCGCACATCAGGAATCCGCAACTGGTGAAATTACACCGCTAGGGAAACCACCAACTCTCCACAACAAGATGAAGGGTGCTCTGCAAGCCGTTGATGAACACAGCAGTTCAAACAGTTCTCCTCCATCTGGATCTGGCCCACAATCCATACCTTATCGACGTGAAATGCATGACGGACAGCTAACTAATGTTGGTGACATGAGCTCGCGTAATGCTCATGTCAGAAGCAACCTGCACTACTCAGATAATAACACAACACAAAAGAAATTGAATCAGATTTTAAGGTCCAAGATTAGTATGAAAGATGCGCAATTTTCTGGTAGCCGACCAAAAGCGTTCAGTCCCGAAGGTGATAGCGATCCAGCAGCTCTTCATCCGAGACCTTCCGAGAAAACTGGATCTTGCACAAACGGTACCTTTTCTAAGGTCCAAGTCAGCGGGAAACTCACCCGTGCAGAAAAAACTTTGGACAAAGAGTCTGTTGGTGATAATTATCTATTTAAAGATGTTTCACAGGAATGTAGGTACTTTGAAAATATTGTTGAGCAAGACCAAACGAAAACACCTAAGTCCAGCAAGGAACAGATAGGTTGGGGGAAAGATCGTGTGGCAGCATCCTCCCCCGCGTTTTCATCCGTATCGTACGAGTCGGAGCAGTTTAGCGAACTGCCCACCGTTATTCACGTAAGTCCTAAAAAGAATCTTGATTCTTATCCTTCGTTGAGTACGAACTCCGTTCGAAATACACGAGGGCAATATGGTTTCAGTAGTGCCCAAAATGAACACATGACTAAACCGGTATTACAGGCTTTAAAAGACAAAACTTCAAATTCTGCGAGAGTTAGTCGATTAAGGCCCAGGGAAAAATCGCTGAGTACTTCTCCATTGCCTTCCAAACCGTTGGTCTCTACTAAGAATGTCATTGGAAGAACGAAATGAAGACATTCTTTCCAAGTCACGTCTACACTCGTATGGTTTATTGTCAAAATAGTTATATTAAGTTAAATGTACACTCTAATGGTACATTGTCAAAATATTTATACAATAGCTACAGCAAAAATAGCTTTACCATGGAAGTTAAGATGTACGTCTGAATAGCGTAGAAGATTTACCAGAAGTGACGCTGTGGTTCTACAAGCCTGGTTAGACCCGGTGTACTTCGAATGTAGCACTATCTATAACTGATTGTATATATACTGTTTATATCAAGTGATTCCTTATTGCAAGAGCAGCTAATGGTGTGAATTTTAAATCGTCATTCTTGAAATATTTTGACGTATTATTTATTTGTTTCATATATTATTATATGTTAAAATGTAATGTAAGATGCACTCTCTTGGTCTTCCTTTTGTACCTTCTTCAATCGCCTTTCGCTGTTGTTAGACCCTGTAGAAGTCCTTTGTTTTGCGTTGGTCAGGTGGTGTTATACTTTGTATAAAGCAGTTAGTCAAACCAAAATTAACAAAGTCGACTGGTTAGAAAACTTGATGACCTTCTTTGTTATATATTTCTGTTCCCCTTTTCATGTAAATGAACAAACGGCCAATAGACTCATGAGGCATTACACCTATAGATCAAAAGATCCTATAACGTGACAGTAACGTAACATAAAACAAAGAAACATTGTAATCTTCTTTGTAATTTGCTAAGTCCTAACCAGTCCACTCTAACAACTTTGGATCATCTAAACGACATAATATAATGAGGTGTAAGTTGAAAGGAAAAGTATGCAAATATTTCATTTGTTAAAAATAGGGTTGTGGACGGAGCTCCGTTGAAAGAAGAACTTTTTTGGTACAGTGAATTGCGCCTGTCACAAATTTCTAGGTACGGTTCACCGCTTGATTTATGTCTCGAGGATAAAACGGATGGAAAAAATCCAGAACACCAAATTTAAACTATTTTGTAACAGTATAGTGTAACTACATTGTGTACTATTGATTGGTCAGAACAAGTGGTGCGTTCCATTGTCCAGTTTTTATGTTTTGCTTGAAAACTTTAACCTTTTCGGATCACTTTCGTTGCACAAACTTTCAATAAAAAATGCTATTCCTGAAATATATGGGATGGGTGTTTACTCAGCGAAAATTCCGAAGCAAAGTTTACTATATTTTTTTAAAAGTAATTTATTTATGTTTATAAAAATGTATATATTATAATGTGCAAAAATAAGTTATATTTGTATGTTATTTTTTAAATAAAAGTCCATTCCAATGAGTTCTTGCACTTGTCAGTTCAAGGGGAATTGTAGTCACCAGTACTGGTTAAGCCACACGGAACACAAGGTTACCGTCTTAGGATTGACTTGGGTTCAAACATCGCCGTTACTTTTTTCTCATTCCACAACTCGTGAGCGTCCATCGTGTACACAAAGCTATGCTATTTTGAATGTGATGACTTTCGGGAAATCTCTTAGATTTGCACCTTGTAGTTTAAACCTTTTTTTTTCTGTTACGATGTTCTAAAGCAGCTGTAATTACATTTGTTGAAGCTCGTTGACTGTCATCGAGATGTTATTGTACCGATAATCTGGAGCAGCCTTTTGTCACTGAGTTGTATATTCTTTTTAGACACTTATTTTTAAGATTGCAAACATTAACTCCGTCGGTGAAAAGAATCACTCTAATGTCTGGGGCTGCTAAGGCTTTCTTTAAAGGGAACAGAAGTTTCATTTCACTCGTTGTTGTTGCTTCTTTTGACAGTATTGTAATGACATCTTTTAAATTAAACTACTTCTGATATATACAAAGCAACTGAGACACTTAAAACTCGGTGGGCTGTCCATTTAATGATAATTAACTGGAACCTCATCCCGCAGCTATACATAGGCAAGTATTGGCTTGAACTCGCTAACAGCATCACACTGTCTCATTAAGGCAAATCAACATGCAGCCTACCAACCTCCAAAATGAGTATAATTATGCGCGTTTTGTTATTTAGTGCTAAGGACACGGTTGCAGAAATCGGTATAAAAACACATTTCTGAAATCTAAATAAAATGTAATTTAAGATATCAAAACTTAAATTTTGACTTCAGCTTCCCTTTAAAAGAAAACAATACTTTCCACAGTTAAACATTGTAGAACTTTTACAGAAAAGAAAATAATTCCTCTTTGTCTCGTTCCATTTAAATGAAGAGTTTCCATTGATGGTAAATGTATTAACTTATCCAGCGCCCACATAACCAGACATACAGCCCTCCTCCACGGTGACGTCATATTAAATATAAGGGAGACGAACTGTTAAAAAAAATTGATACTTTCTGTAATTAAAAATCATAGAATGATTACAGGAAAGGGAGTTCCCTCGTCTCGTTTTTGTCTTTTTAAAACAAGTGTTTATTTTGGGTCTGACGGTATGTGTGCGGAAGTACATTTATCAAATTCCAACCCAGCTAGCGAAGCGCTCTATTTGGGGTAATACATCTTAGATGTAAGTAAAATTGCCATTCATAAAGAGCTGGCATTTTAGGCGCGTTCCTCTGATTTTCAAATGTTTTAACCAAGAAATTTAACGTAAGAAAATTATTAGAATACGTTAACTGACTCTAGTATCATTCAAAAAAGATCTTGAAGAACTGATAATGCGGAAAGTTAACAATTGAAACAATTGTTTCTATTTGGAATAAGTAAATAGTTTGGCGCTCATGGAATCCGCCTGCGTATTTAATTTCCGTTTGGTTTGTTTAAAGGTGAAGAATAGGAAAAGCTCTTGTAGTCGGTTCATAGCTGGCGGTAACTCCAACACAACTTGCATCACATAAGTGACACGTACTGAAAAAGATCACACAACACGCTGATTGTTGAGAATTTTTCTCTTTATAAATTTAAAGGATATCGCATATCTTTGCACCTGTGAATACTGCTTTAATTTTTAATATTTTAAAATATTGATTTTATAATTTGAATGTTTTTATTCTTTAAAGTTACCTTTCCTCATTCGTAACAGTTCTACTATATCTTTTTTTTGACTCATGATAATGAACAAAATCTAAGTTGTATTTCTTTCAGCTTCTGGCTTTTGAATATTTTATTCTAAAATTTCAAATACAATTTAATGGTGGTTTCTTTTCAAACGTGTTTCAATTCAGTATATTTATGTGAATAAAACATCTCTAATAAAATTATAATCTCCCTGAAAGTTAAAAAAAACCCTTGTTTTAGCCGTAAATCGTTTGATTTTTTTTTTTAATTGAGTCTCATGTTTTTTTAGATGTTTTGTAAAACATTTTTTTATAGCAAGTTCATTCCATTAGCTTTGGCAAACACGAAACAATGACCAAATACCACCCACTTTGTTCGTGGTGCATTGTTGTTACTCATTGTTGTTACTTATTAGGCTCTGAAAGAAAGTTTTGTCGTGCCGAGGGATTTGCACTTCGGCATAATTACTTTTCGCTTTTTATACTCCATTACTGCTAAGTCGCCCATGCGATGGGAACCTGAAATCTACGAGATTGTTTCAAATTGATTCAACGTTGTTCTTAAATTGCATGTTTTGCATTTTTGCCTCAATCTCGAATGTAAGGTCGTTGACCCGTATCATTAGATTGTAGGGCAAGAAATAACTGGAACTGACTCGACACTATTCTCTGGATGTGCTATTAAACCGAGCGCATTATATCAAAAGCTGCATGCACGATGAAGTTCTATCTCGCAGTACTTTTGACTTTAGTAGCTTGTTCCGTGATTGTTGTGAAAGGTAAGTTTAGTTAAGATTTGGTTCAGTACATTTTCTCCGTCTCGTAACCCAAAGATTACACAAACAGAAGTAAATCATACTAACTCGTTCTTCAAAGCTTTACTAAAAACTTTTATTTCACTTCATCTAAGTCACAGTTTAAATATTTACGAAGTTGTTTTCCATATCATTTTTCGTCAATAAATTGAATAGGTTTTAGAAATTTAGCAACACATGTTTTTCAATACTACGTTTAGGCAGACACCGATTTTATATGCTGGAAAAGATTGAAAAAAACTTTGAACCTTAGTTAAAAACGCTTGTTGTTTTGAAATCCTATCTATGCTCTAACGCTCGTTAAGTTCTTTACCATGGTTTTATTTTTACAAGTGCTAATTTATTCCTGTTTTCAGACAAAGATTTCATTTTTGTTTTGTTATGTTTTCATTTTTAACGGCTTCATAAACTTTTAATTATGTTTTCTGATCCAGTATAAATGAGCAAAAAATGATTCAAATACTTTCTGTGATTTAATGGAAGATTTTGAGAAAAATCTTTCATGGTGAATTATGATGATATAAGAAATAAAACAACATAAACAAATAATTTATAAATCGTCTGAAGGATAATTTTTGTTTATCATGGTCAATATTTGAGTGAATATCTCGATATATCCACCAAAACAAGATTATTTTACTTCACTCGGTGCACACTGCACAGAAATTTCACTCATTTGTGTAAACGTAGTCAAGATAGTTTGCGACGGATAGTTGCAATCCGTGCTATAGTTATTCACCTCATTACGTTGATATCTGTTTAAATTTTATGTGAATTTCAGTTAAAATTAAATTGTCGAGGGCGAGGGCCATCGTTTCGGTTCTAATGTTAACATGATGTTATTTCCTGACCTTATCAGTGTATCACTAATGTGTCAAGCGGTATATGCTAAACATTTCCCGCAATATCAGGTTTTATGATTTCAGCGTGGGAACAAGTGAATTTATTCAATGTTTAAAAAGAATATTACAAAAGAAAATTATCTTAATAAAAGCGACGCCAGAAAAATAGATCTTTCGGAACAATCGATGATGAAAAACAAAAGAAATGTACATGCTCATATTTCGTTAAAACAACGTCTAGAAAAATCTTTTTGTTAATCTTTCCACATCTTGCTGCAATTTGTTGACGAATCAATCTAGGGAAATCAGATTTCTATTTAGATTTTTTATTTTCTCATATTGTTGTAGCACTCCTTTAAAAACAGCAATTAAAACAAAGCACTGTTATTAATAAACAATTCGCCGAGATGTTTTCGCTTGGCAAGTGAACTTTGGCCAGTTTGGGTTAAACACTCTCCAAATCTGAAAAATATTTTTCTCGTAAATCTTCAAAGTCCAGCTCAAGACAAAAGTCGCGGTATATTTTTAGACAATTTTAGGTTGAAACTTTACGGCACTGAGCCGTCGCGTTAAGTAAAGTAAGAACATGCATGACTTCCTTAATATTCAAAAGCAATCAAAATCACCTAGAAAACTAAAAATAAATACAGCTTAAGACAAAAAGTGAAAATCAGTTTGAGCTTAACAGTGGTTTGTATTATTGTTTAAAAATGAAGCTTTCGTGAGTGAAGTATAACTCGCTGTTAAATTGTAAACGCGATTTCCAAATCAACCCTAGTCACAAGACGAATTTAGTGGTATGAAGTATGATTTCGAATAATCTTATTTTTATAAGTTCTTAATCTTATTTCACGTTCAATCTAAAAACAGGATGTTTTGTATCTACTTGTTGATGTCATGTTTAGGCATGTTATCTGCTTCTAACTGCTAGTTATAGAAAAATTGTAAATCCCAACCTGATACTAAATTGAGTTAACATTGTCTTTGATCATATCATTGCATTGTTAGAATACACGCACTGACTAGTATATTATCGAGACCGCTCCCTTTGCTAGCAACGCTGCACGAACGCGGCGTTCGTCGAGAAATGTGTTTTGACACATAGTTTTTGAGCGATGCTAGCAATACAGTATTTCCATATGATCACCGCTGTTGCTGAAGTAGTAAGCTATGTGTAATTGACTTTATGAAGTGAGTCGGCTTCAGTTGTCAAGTTGCATATATAATAGATGTTCTTCAATGCCAAATAGCAGTTGTTCCTTCTGTTTTAAATATCATATCAGTTTTGTGTATTAGTTGCTGGGGTACACAAAACGCTAGGGATTCGTGTACCCTGGGGTACGCAAAACGCTGAGGTACGTAAATCGCTGTGACACCGGTACTTAGTCAACCAAATTATGTTATAAAATATGTATAAGAAAAGTTGACAAACAACGAGAATAAATTTTACATTTTAGTAACTATATTTCGATCGGCCACATCGATCTTTATCAGGAACCTTAACCTCATGAAAATCGGTGTGGCCGATCGAAATATAGTTACTTAAATTTATTTTCGTTGTTCAAATGTTCGTCGACTTTTCTTTCAAACGCTTTTTTTGATAAAACCAATGAATTTTGCCGAGGCTCATTTCGTAATCTTTTTGGCTGCTTCAGCCGTAATTTTGTTCGTAAAATTGTTGTTATTCCAGTGAGCGGTTTGAAATTTTTCTTTGTTCATTTTTGTACGTACAGTATTAATTGTTGAAACGTAACATCGCGCGCAACAGTTGAGACTGGGGGAACTTTTAATATATAGAGGTTATTGCACAGTGCGCGAACATATGGAGTTTATGTTCGAGTGGAAAAAATATTTCACGAGTAAGCGCAGCGAACGAGTTCTTCGAGTGGAAAAAATATTTCACGAGTAAGC
>JAOBAY020064128.1:0-12517 GCA_025331085.2 Zoanthus sociatus
CCTGTTGAACTAAGGATGCAGAAATTCTGCGTCCCCTGTTGAACTAAGGCCCCCCATTCTCCCATTTCTCCCATTCTCCCATTTCTCCCATTCTCCCATTTCTCCCATTCCCCCATTCATCTCATTCCCCAATTCTCAATCTCTATTTCCCATTGTTCATTTCCTATTCTACGTTTTAGTAACGTCCTCTAGCATATGGACTGCAAGTTCGTCTCCAGGGATTTTTTCAAAGTGAATTGTGATGCGCAGGGAAAAACCCTGGGGACGAGATTGCATGAATTTAGGGACAACTCCCCTTCCCTTCCCTCGACACTCCTCAGCGACCACTCGAGGGAAAAGAATTTCGCTTTCGCCACCGAATCTGCCGAAGTTAAAATACGCGAACTCCAATCACAGTTATAGAGCGCCTTGATTCGGAAGATATCACGTCTCAGCTTCAATCAATTAATGTAATACACAAATATATCACAGACCTCTGATAATTGAGTACAAGTGTACATTTTTAGTCACGAAACATTGGATTTCACCACTCGGTTACGCCACACGTACAAACTCCGCTTATCAATGAGAAATTCGTACTTATTAGTTGCGTCAACAATCGCCCCTCGAAAGAGCAAAACGCAAGACCACAGCACTTGAGACACACCGGAGTTTCGATCAAAGACTGTGCGAGGCTAGAAACACGCAACAACAATATTAGTAACTTCCTGTTAATTCTTGTGTTTTAAAAACTGTTTGATAAAAGTATCTTTAATCTAAATTTGTTTAAGTCATTGAATTATTTTAAGAGGCAAGCCGGCTGGAAATATCGACTATCCCTGGCGATGAAATGGTAGGTTAGAAGTTTTTTTTTTTACAACATGAGATCATGTTCCATATCGCCTTAAAAGAAAACTGTCGGTTCGTGGATATATCAATTACTGCGGTTTAAAATCCTTGTTCTCTTATTCGAAATTGGTGACCTGAAATAGTCTTTATCCACGCGTCTGCGACAAATGATTGGCAACTGAACCGGAAGCGACATCTCTCATGGGAGACGTAAACAAATCTATATAAAAACGGATAATCTGTCTAACGTTTGCGTGCGACCATTCTTTGAACTTGACAGTCGATACTAGCACATTATTTAAGACGAGCTCTTTCAAAGAAGTTATGTCAGCTTTGCTCGCAAATTCCCTCTTTCAACCAACACAGGCCAACTTTGGTAGTTCCATCAGTAACTATTTTATGGTCAATTCTGAAAATGAGAAGGTAGGTGCAATTGAATGTTTTAGTACAAAGCTATCTCTCACAACCGCCGTTAATTACTTGCTTAGTTGCAGTCGAGTACGAGTGTCCTAGAAACTTATAAAAATTTTATTGCGATGTTTTATGCTTTATTAGATAATTCATAGCTTTGATAATTTTACACAAATCGAGAAACAGGGAAAAGTTTTGAAATACATACAAATTATTGCCCAAAACTGTTAGGATGGCGAATCCTCATTTTCTCGTCACGTCGTAAAGGATTTGTCACGTCCAAACCAAATCCAAATGTTAAGATGTTTTCAGCCAAAATATATTTGCAGTTTTGATAAAGTACAACAAAATGCCCGCACACGAACAAGTTGTTTTCTTACCCCAAGCGATGCTTTGAAGTTGAACTCTTAAACTTTACGTAAGAGAAAAAAAAATGTACTTGGTCAGATGCCTGCTGTTTTAAACATGTTTGGGATATCTCACGTGGACTGGTAGCAAGTACAGTGCCTCGGGGTCTTTGCATGGTTAGTGCTAACATGTTGAGCAGGTCAGTTCAATTAAAGAAATTCAACACTGTCCAAGATCGTTGACCTTCAAAGAATCGTTCATATTTACTTTAAATACTTCTATTGAAGCGTTGAAAACTAGAACAGACTTTGAAACATCTCAAATCTGGTTGCTAACGAATTGTTTTTCTCGGGTTTCTGGTTGTGAATGTTCATTAGTCTCGGCTCATTCTTCACCGGCATAATCTCGTTTCTTTCACGACATTAACTGTTGAAAAAGCTGATGAAAGGAGCTTCTGTAGCCCAACGTGCATCTGACTGCTAATCGCTGGGTTACGGATGCGAGTCCCGCCAGTGACTCAAAATTTTTTCTGAGCATTCACTGAACTTGATCATGAGGAGCTATTTCTTTCCATAACTTTATACCAAGTTGAAAAGTTCCGTACTGAAAGGAATCTACTGGTGTTCATATACTAATGTAGTTTAAATAGTTAAAGTTGTAGATTTCATGGCGTCGTTAATTTGCTCAGTTTTATCACAATACATGTCTCTGCAAGTGTATTCATAATTATTTCCGATATTCTTTTTTAATTATTCGTCTGTTAAAATTCCATTAAGTATTTTTTTTTATTTTGTTAGTGACCCAGTCTTAAATCTTTCCCTTGGTATCTATAAGTCTATTTATTACTTCCGAGCTTTGTTTACAAAGGTCATTTAAACGCCGGAAACATCAACCGTCATACGATTACTTTTCAGAATTTGCAAAAGTCAGCTCGGAAGGCGAGCGACATTTTTGATACTTTCACAAGCGATTTGTACAACCAGCTCAACATCGATTCATCTCCATTTGAATTTCTTAACGAGAAGCAACAGTGGTCTCCAAATGCACAAGATGAGTATTCAAGCCTCGCTGCATCACTGGAAACTGCTTTGTTGATGAGAAGGAAAAAACCCAAACGACCGCCTGAAGGCTACCTATGTCATCTTTGCTTTTGTAAGGGACACTACATTAAAGACTGCCCCCAGGTAAGCGAAAAACTATTGAGACGTAGAATGTTTATCTCGGATGTTTATCCTGCCTCTTAACGCTTTTTTGAAGTTTGTTTCCTCCGCGAATATCACCCACGGGTACGTTAAACTTGCTTTGAAACTCAAAATAAAGAAAATGTCTCACCTATTTTAATACTTTGAGACAAAAATAGTAAGATTTTTATAATCGTGTAAAGTAGATGCTTTGATAATACAATCTTAGAGCACGTAAGAATGTTCTCCCACTTTTTCCTGATTTATAAACAAACAAACAGGACCACCTGTTACAGAATTTTTCAAGAAAGAGAATGATAAATTGATTGGCCTCCTATGAGAAGATTTTATCTCTTATAATTAGATTTTAAATTTAATTCCTTTTTTTTGTAGAGCTTCTACATAATTTTTTTTCCTAATATTGCTGAAATCTAAATATGATTTGTCAACGTGGTGATAATTTGAGGTGCACAAAACTAGCATGAGCGAATGTCGGAAACATTTTTAGGAAATACAAAAATATTTTTCTACAATTGTTCTCAGTAGAATGTTGCTTACTTTTTGATCGATCAAAACTTGTGGTATTATTTTCTTTAGAACATTCATTAATAGTTTGCATTAATTAGAATAATAAAAATTTGGCTGCCAGTGATATTTCATTTACGATTAATGTAAAAACCGGCTGTAAAGGCGGTAACATGCCGCCGTATACGAAGAGAAATTACTGTCTTACACTCGTGTCTGGAATTAAAGAATAAACAATGAATTGATGTTTAATGAACGGATCGCGAACATTTGAATTGACTAGCCGAGATAAGGACTTTTTACTTTTTCTTTTAAAC
The DNA here is from genome assembly GCA_025331085.2 of Zoanthus sociatus. NCBI lineage: Eukaryota > Metazoa > Cnidaria > Anthozoa > Zoantharia > Zoanthidae > Zoanthus > Zoanthus sociatus. The sequence continues at coordinate 3,611 of JAOBAY020064128.1, forward strand.
TGCGTTTCCTTTTACCGTTTTTTTTTTCTGTTTTTACATTGCCATGGCACTTCATTGTTGAACTGTTGACATATAAAAGGATACGCGACCTTTCAATATGTGAAACTTTATTACACGCTAAATATTGTTCATAACTTGGCGACTTTTGTCTGTAAAGTGTTCCATTTTTTTTTTTATTTTTTTTTTTGTACAGTAATCAAACTGAATCAGAATATCTTGGGATATTTTTATGGTTTCACCGCATTGCACAGATATGCACGAGCCAGAAAAATATTTGTATGTCGTCACTTATATCAACCTCTCATGAAACGACCATTTAATTTACTGATTTAGACTGACTCCAGACAACAGACAAAATAAAAGTTCATTTATTATTGTGGTAGCTCGCTGTACACGGGTACTTTTTAGAAAATTAAAATTCTATATAATTTTTTTTTTCATCATTATTTTAATGTACTTTGCTAAGGATGTGAAAGAATGTTTTTATTTTGTTCGGTTTTTACTATTAGTCAGCTGCAATTTCATCGTCTTTTCTCGCAAAGGTTATACTGAAAAGAAGTAAAAAATCAGTTAACAGCTTTCCAATTTAACAGTTTTTACATACAGTTTTAAACATAAAATATAATAGTTAATGAAACTACACATTTAATGTATTTTTGTTTCATTAAAATGGACTGAGTTTCATTAACTTGGCCTTCGCCGGAAAGGGCAATCAGTTTTAACCTTTTTCTTTTTATAAGTAACCACTTAACCTTGTTTATTTTAAACAAATGAACACGCAAGCATACAGGAAGCGCGAAGCAGGGTATGTCATTCATTCATTGACCAGCGGGAGATTGGAACACTGTGATTCATGTACTTGTTCGATTTTTAGAAATGGCAAATCCTCGTAGCTGTTCCAAGTAAAGTTTTTGTACCTAGCACAACATAACTAACCGTAACTCAGCAATCGCAGTGCTTATAAAGTCACCGTGGCATTGCAGAATAGTTTATTTTGATTTTATCTGTTTGGACTACTCTGTCACAGCTAAAACTATTGTCCAGACTAAATTTCAAAATTAAAAAATGTAAAATTATTGAATTGTTTATACAAAGTTTCAGAGGGAAAGAAATCTTTAAAATCTATCTTACGGCAAAGAAGCTTTGTCATGAAGTTCGCCGATAACAAACGGAATATGACAAGTGTTGTTGTGCCACATACAATGATGCTGCGGCAGTGTTGCATTTGCATGTTGATTCACCCAGAGGGGATTTCCTTGATGTCTGCCAAGGTCAGCTCCTTGACCAGTTCAGTGGGCGTGGTTGTTGTAAATACCTTTCGAGTTTTATGAAAACATTACCTCTAGGGATTTCAAAATTTGATTTAACAGTCCGTAAACACAGACAAAGGTTTATTGTATGATAAAATACGCAAGGACAAACAAAAGGGTTTTTTCTTATACGTCGTCTAACTAATTAAGTAAATAGCCAAATTAATGGCGATGTTTGCAATTGCCACAAATGGCCTCAGGAAAACCATCTTGAATACGATTTATCTTCACAAATTTCTATTTATATGTTTTACACCGATAGACGTCTTTGTCTATATGACCTAATGAGTGTGACAGATGGCTTTTAAAAATGTTATCAAGGCGAGAGCCGACCTTAACAAGTTTGAAGGTTATTATTAATTTGGATTTTATTTAAAAATTATTGTTTGTTTCTCCTATGAACGTAAAAATTGCCGTCACATCTAGTCTTACAGTCTATAATATAGAAACCAAATGGAAACGATTTAGAAAGACTGGTCTTCCTAACAATTTCTTTTATATTAAAAATAGATCCTAGCTTTATCGGAAAGAAAAGTTGTGGTGTTTTATTCGTTTAGACTATTTGGCCTCCAAAATAACTGAAAAGTTGTTTTGGAGGTCACACTCATTAGGTTGCTACGCTGTATGACAATGGTGTTGGTCTCAAGTCCCACTAAATAAGATCAATCTCCTTGTATTTTTTATGTGCAGTTATTAACATTTTATGTAATATAATTTGTCTTTATTATTATTTATTGTGTATACTGTAATATATGTTCGTATAAATTTGTTTTATGTGTTACAATCTGTAAATGGTAATTTAATTCCAATAAATGATTGATTGATTGAATGATTGAAAAGAAGTTTACTGTTTGAGATATTAAAGTGTTTTTATTTTGATTCTATGATAACACAAATTGCGTTCGGTTGGCTATAGAAAAAGTACCGCAGATAGTTCTAAAAAATTTTACTTTTGGTCATCTTTGCGTAAACGAGGCGCGCTATTTGGAATTGACGGGAAACCGCCAAAACATTGTACCATTATAGTAAAATATTGTCATCAACTCCTAAATAATTATTGTCACTGCTCGGCTGACAACCAGTACTCGTTTTTTCGTCTTCAAAATGATGTTCTTGCGCAAAAGCCATAACTTTTGAAATCAGTTAACATAGCCAATGCAATCACATCCGAATTTGATTTACCAAACATGTTTTCCCTACCTTCATACCCTGGTGAAAACCGAGGTGAACAATTGGGAGAATTCGAGAGCAGATCAGTTTAAACCCTAGACGCATTTGAACCATGTGACAAAACCTTTCTGGATTAGAAATTTTGTTTTATTCAATCTATAACTCTTGAATTAGTTGATGATACCTTGTAAAATGACAATTCATTTTGTTTGTCGTGCAGAGTACTCGGCCGAAGCGATCGGCGTTTCTAAGTTTTGGACCAGTTAGCTTCAATGTCATGTGTCAGTCTCTCTGGCACATCAGTTACAGTTTGATTTGTTATATCAGTGGGAATAGTCACGTTTTGCTTTGTCAGTTGAAAGAGGAAAGCCATGATGTCGTAGTAATTTCGTGATCTGTTTGCTTCATGGCATTCAATCAAACTTAAAATTGTTTCATATCCTTGAACTTTTAATTAATTAATTACTTTTGCTATAAAGTTTGCTGTTAAAGAGCTGGCCCTTTAAAACAAAAATAGAAAAAGCTTCATCATTGCAAATTAATCTGCATACTAATTCTTGCATGGTCATGTATTGATATCGTCCATAATAGGATCTGGTATCGCTCATGATCTCCTTGCCAAAACTGGCACCCCGAGACCAGACTAATTAATATCAGCGAGAATAACGTCGAAGTTATTTCATTTCATCACGTTTTGAAGATCTAGTGAAACAGTCAAACAGTTTTATTTTTTTTCATCGTTTCACTTCTACTCTACCTACATATTTTTTGACATTTTATTGTCAATATGTACAGAACGACTGCGTAAAACTGCGAGTCTCAAATCTGCCTAAAATCGATTAATACGTAACTCGTTCGGATTTTAACTTTTTTAAGGCCACCCCGATCAGCAAATGCATCTCGGTTTCGACAAACGTTTACTTCAAGCTAAAATAAATGCATTTATTTTATTACATAGATTTGATTGTTTTACTGTAAAATACGCCACTCGTATAGATATCATATGAAACTACAGTACATCCGGGATACGAGTAACATGTTTTCCATAACCTCACTAGTGCAGATATCGCTGACGTCATTTCTTTGTTTTTCCCGTCTTTTTCGTTTAAATTTTTTCTATTTTTGAAACACTCATATCTATGTAATAAAAAGAAAATTACAAGTTGGCTTAAACATATGAAGTTTAAGCCACCGTTTAAGTTTAAATATTTTTCCACTCGAAGATAAACTTCATATGTTCGCGCCACCGTGTAATATCCCCTGTATATGGCCTTGCAATTTCCTGCATTCTGATCGGTAAACGCGCGGTCTGTAAAAATGCTTATTCGTCCCACGGGACGTCCGTATACACGTGTATTCGGCGGGTATGCGTGTATGTGTATTAGGCTTTTAACACAAGTGTTATAACTGACTAACAATGTGTTATTCTCCAGTAGTTTTTTCCTTCTGTCGCCGCTTTTGCGTCAATTCTCTGCATACATACTTTTTATTTAGAGTTCTTTCGTGTGGGGTTTTACTTTTTTTTTCAATTCTGGAATCGAACCAATCTAGTTCCCATAGCCCGCGTTCCTTCTGGCCAGTGCCAAGAGAGAACGGGGGATCTGGGAGCGAGATTGGAATCGAATATGGTAGTAGAAAAGATGATCTGTTGCAGTTTTTGTTTGCGCATGCTCTTACGTTCCTGAAAACGGCTCTCACTGTTCGTTCTCCTGGTTTGGCGTTCTTGTAAAATTAAAATTTAAATCTTAAAGCAAAACTTAGTAAATAATGAAACACTTTGTCACTTTGTATAGTTAATCACATGGGGCAACCTCGTTCCCAGGGCTTTTCCTTATGTTGTGGGCGGTCGACAGCCCACAATATAGCGAAAAGCCCTAGGAACGAGATTGGGGGACGAGTAAAATTAAGGATTAATATCAATTTCACGAGTGTTTTCAATTTTTTTCAAAATTTGGAAAAAATTGAAAACACAAGTGAAATTAATCCTTAATTTTACGGGGAACCAAGCTTTTACAAGTTTATAAGACCGAGAGCATAAATCTTGGCGCGCTTTCTTCTAAACCAATCAGATGAATCAATTTGTACTCTTCAAGGCGTTGTTCGACTTTCCTTGCTGCTGCCCACTTCTGAAACACGTTTGTCCAATAACTTGTACTTTTTCTAGTATTTTCGTTTTCACTAGAAAACATCGAATCTATAATTCCTTTTCATTAACTTCGGCAAACCGCGAAGTCATTGTTGTCAAAACAACATATTTCGCAACCAGCGACCAATCAGCGCCAAATAATTTTGCCCTTTATGTTATAATGAAATTAACATCATAGCTAGAAATAAGTTTTAATCTAACAGGAAGTTTGACTAGTTTCCACTAAGAAAAGATTTCCCATCAAAAGTTTGACTATTTTCTGGAAACGAGTTACACCAGAATGGATCCTTCCTAGAAAGGGACCTTAATTAACATGTAAACATAAGAACAACTAAATTGAGATGTTTAGTCATTTGATCCACAGGCACGACCCAAAGGCGAAGGCCTCACACCATACCAGGGCAAGAAACGCTGTTTCGGTGAGTTCAAGTGTCCTCTGTGTAAGCGTAAATGGATGAGCGGTAACAGCTGGGCGAACACCGGCCAACAGTGTATAAAGTGTTATATCAATGTGTATCCGCACAAGCAGCGACCCCTGGACAAACCGGACGGGTTGGATGTTTCAGACCAAACAAAGGAACATCCCCAAGAGCTGTGCGAGAAGTGTCAGACCCTGGGGTATTACTGCCGTAGGGCTCAACAAAGCTAAAGTATTAGTTTATGTGCATTAGAGGTGGTTATTTGGGTTTTCCATAAGTGAAAGTTATAAATTGAATATTTTTGTTTCTTTTTTGTAAGGGATGTTTTTTTTTTAGTTCACGTTCGCTACTTTTCCTGTGTTACATTTCCTGCACCAGCTGTCGGATTAAAAAATTTAAAAATTTTCTTTGACTAAAGTTAAGAAAATTAGGTTTTGCTGTATTTACTGAGTTGTAACAAAATTCAGAATTGTATGAGACAAGAAGCTATTTTCTTTCAAACACACAAAGCATCGTTCTTCATATTTTCCTCCTTAGTTTGTTTGCATTTGTTTTATCTTGTTTTTATTTTCCTTCGGATGGGAAGCTGACATCACACAAATAGATCAAGAATAAATTAGTTGTTGTCTCATACAAAATTGGCCATATTCAATTTGTTACGAATATAGTCTGGGTATAACTGTTTATAGATATCAATTCTGAGATATTAATAGAAGAAGACATTTTTGCTTTGATTAGAGCGTTTATATGTTTTGAGAGTGGGACATAATTTATTGTTGAGTTGTTATGACTACTGTGTAGTCTTCGGGTGTTTATGTAGCAAAACAAAATTTGGAAATAATACGCATGCTATATATACAGGGCAGTAGCTATACTTGCTAATCATATTACGACGTTCGTACCCCTCATTTAAGATTGTATGTACAGTCGAACCTCGGTTGTCCGGACCTCGCCGGATTATCCGGACTTTTTTCTTTGGTCGCGGTTTAAATGAATATTAAAGCAGTTTTTGAAAGCCAAAAAATTTAATTTTTTTAGACAATAAAAACTTCAGAATTAGTCAAAACCATTGACATTTCTAAATTATACTTACAAAAACAAAGAAAATGAATGGTCATTTAATAAGGTTTCATTAACAGGTTCAAAAGTTAAGACAATTTTATTTTACATGAAATCGTTTTTAGCAGGACAAGGATTAAAATATTTCTACCTCAACAAATAGAATACTTGGCTCAATTTCAGGCGACCGAAACTGCTAGCTCGTTTTCTAATCGTTTAGTAGTCTCTATTATAATTAAACCTATGTTTCGACCACTGTTGAATTACTTATCATCCGAGGAGTTCTAGATAACGCTCTACTCTGTTTTGCAAAGTGGAAACACTTTCTAAGACCTAAGGACCAAAGTGAGCAGTATTTTAGAAGAACCGTGTTTTTTTTAGAGATGCAGTTGCTACTGAAATTTTTGCTTAACGCAATCCTTAAGCTAATGTTACACGAGGCAATTTTTTGTGCAACTTGCCTCGCAACGCCATTGCGAAACAAGTTGCAAAGGGGGTGTTACACGGCGCAATGGCTCCTGCAACTTGAATTTTGGAACTAAAATCATTGCGAAAAGTAGAACAGGAGTTTACTTTCGGCAATGATGTCTGCAACTTGTCTCGCAACTATTTTAGCCATTGCACGGGGTGTTACACGCTGCAATGGCTTGTGCAACTCGTTTCGCAATGGCGTTGCGAGACAAGTTGCACGAAAAATTGCCTCGTGTAACATTAGCTTTACCTTAACCACCTTTAATCAACCTAGCCTGGAATATTTTGACACTTGTTTTGAATTTATTCCTCCCGGTAAAATGTTCGAAGACGACAGCCCTGGGGGCTAGCTAAAGGAAAAGAAGCAGATAGTGTTGTAACGGTTGCAATTCAGTTGGCTAGGATTTGCAACTGTTGTATTTTGAGAGGCACAAATTTCGCAACACCTATTTTTATCATTTTACATCTTGTTTGCAAGAAACAGAAAAATGTAAACAATATGTTCTGCAGTTTTCATAAAGACATGGGAAATTCCTTCTTTGATAAAGTTGTTGTTAAGTAACTTCGAACGCATAAACAAAGACAAAGGCAACTTGAGGCTATTTATTAACAGCAACAGTGAGTTGTTGGCTTTGAAATTAAGGCATTGTTGGTCATTAAGATGTTTTTTCACGTATATATAGCTTTTGCAGGACTAAGTTTTTGCCTCCGTAATGTTTAATTGGTATTATTGTAAAACCTACTAGCTGCATTCTGATTGGCTACTCTAACAAAGGTCTATTTGTGATGATAGGAGAGAAAAGATGGTGGATCAAAATAATAGTGAGCCCCCTTTTGCTATAATATCAGAGGATTTCGTTGATAAAATAATTTGTACATGCTTATTTGACTGATTAATAGGTTTATACTAAAACAATTAGACCTCTCGGCCTCATGGACAACGAGTTGTTGTTAAGTAACTTCTAACGCATAAACAAAGACAAAGGTAACTAGAGGCTATTTATTAACAGCAACAGTGAGTTGTTGGCTTTGAGGTTAAGGCATTGTTGGTCATTAAGATGTTTTTTCACGTATATATAGCTTTTGCAGGACTAATTCGTAGCTCGTTCGGCCTACTAGTCTGTGACTAATATAAGTGTCTACTGTTAGTGTCGAGACCTGATTGGGATAAATAAAATCTTTTTTTTTCCTCCGCAGTGTTAAATTTGGAACTAAGTAAGAGATACCCGATGTTTTGCCCAATGCTGAACGTACTGTTTTTAAAATTATTCATAATTTTCTGTATTGTCCACAGTGTTGACTTTGTTGTCGTTCTACCTCCCCCCTGAGTCGGGAGAACGGATCTCCCTTGTTATCACAAACATGTTGGCGATCGCTGTCTTCATGTTAATTGTCGCTGAAATCCTCCCTCCCACCTCAAATGAAGTGTCAATTATCAGCGTTTTTTACACTTGCATTTTTGTTGAGGTAAGAATTTAAATAATATAAAAATTGTGTGATAATAATCAAGGGAGCGTTCGTTTGGCTCTGTTCCGGAATAGGAATACAACTTTCAGGTTAGTGTGTGTGACGTCACTATTCCGGATTATTCTAGCCGTTCTGATATCAGGTGCAGAATGAGCGGAAGAGTATTCCAAGTAATACGGAATCAGAAAAGTTTCCAAACAAACGACTCTTCCAGAAATCGATGTATTTCTATTCCATAATTCGCCCAAACGAACGCACTTCAAGTATATAGATAGCACATGCATGCTAGTAGTTAACTTGACGCCACTTAAATAGGATCTTGTTATCTTTTCAGTCCTAACATTTTTTAACTATCCATCCATATATTTTTACTATAACATCAGTCCGTCCGTCTGTCGTGTAGAAAAAATGTTATTAGTTTATTGCTCCTTTCTCGTAGGAACTGTTTTCCACTGGAAGGAAAGTCCTCCGTATAACACACAATTCATTTTAATAACTTAGCATACACAGCTATTTATCTATTGACTTCATATGTAGTCAATTTCGACGTTGGAGTTTGACTGGATGTCTGCTTATCTATTGGTTTTTCGATTTGATGTTAAATCTGTTAATGAAGTGCGAGGCTACAGAAATGTTATCACTCACTGAATGTACCTTAACATTATCACACGAGTTTATAATTTCATCAAATCTTAAATGAACTTGCTAACTTTGTTGTTGGTTGTTGTATCACAGGCAACCCAAGCTTAGTGAGCGTGGGAAAATTCAGTAGTAACGACATTTTCAAATTTTATAAGACTTTGTATGAGAAATTCTAATTTTTGCCGTCGATCGTAAAGAATCAATCAAAATGTAATGTAACTTG
>JAOBAY020064139.1:0-12516 GCA_025331085.2 Zoanthus sociatus
CTAGCTCTTTCCCAGACCCTAACTTCTACAGTAATATACACAATGAAACTACATGCATAAATAAGTACACCCCAGTAAGGAAATTATCCCAATTCCAATAATCACATCACAGATTGTCAATGAATAAAAAGGAAGCCTCTTGAATAGTTTGAGATTTTTTGGATGAGAACTGAGGGAGGAGATAGGTTTTGTAAATGTAGTTTTGTAAGAGAAATTTGAGTTTGGGGGAATTTTAGTGAAGTTTGAAAATAAATTTTGGTAGTTAATATTTGATAGCTGCCAAATCGTCCCCTAACGAAAGTTTTACTTTCGCATGGTCTGGAGGGACGGTTTGGCGGTCATCCCCCAAATTTTTTTAACTCAAATACTTCTTTCAACTCCTTCACTATCCACCAAAATTTAGGGTAGAGAGTCCCCTTAATCAATGACAAAATTGCTTTTGAAAATTTTAGTTTTATGCCCTTTGCCAATTCGTTAGACGACACCATTCAAGCATTAAATTATTTTTCACTTTTTGAAGTTTGCTGATGATGTATACCGCAGAAAATTGTTTTAAAAACGGTCTTCTTGTCAAACTTCTGTGCAAACAACAGCTTTTCTGGAAACGTACTGCCTCGAGCAATCTCGCAGTGCTGAAAACGTGCATGCTAAGGTTTATGCAACTGTTGAGTTATTTTGAACAATTAACAGTCAGCGAGTTTGTCTTGTTTCCTTGTTCGTTCTTGCGAAAAATCGTGTAAGAACGCGTTTAAAAATTTTATAGAGCTTCTAAAAGCACAACAAAACAACCTCAATGTTTAGAAGTATTTGTAACGATTCCTATACGTTTGACCAAGCAGTCAAAAAACTTTATACAACACATTATTAATCAAATCAAAACTGTTACAATCATATTAGTCCCAGAGGCAAGTTATGGACGTGAGAAGTCGCATTCACCTTACCTTGGATCGTTATCATCATGACGGGTTAGTGCCATGAAAGCGCCCAAGTGTTTTACTAACTTGTTTGTATTACTTCTCAAACAGCACCTGAAAATTACGGTGTTCTTCTCGTCAAAATTGCTAACATTCACCGCACACTTTTCACTTTTGTAGTTCCAACATGGCTTTCACCGCAGAGCAAAGAGACTGACTCACAAACTCCACCAATCACAATCGAGTGTTCTTCGCTGCCTAAAATACTTCCGCTACAGCAACAAAACATGAAAATTCTCTTCCGGTTAAAAGCAAATCACTTTTTCAAATGTTAAAACAAAGAAAGAAATGGCGTCGTTTCGTCGAATTTTTCCAAGATGAAAAAGCAAGTTCTCCATCCTGAGATAACTCAAGTATCTTGTACTTTGCTGATTGACGTAATATTTTACTTTTTTTGAACGAGTAAAGCCCACAATTCACGGTCAGTCGACCATGACAACTGTGTTTTTTTCGTGTATTCAGAACAAACAAAATTTCACTTTTTATCCTATGTAAAATCTTGACATTTCTGTGTATCGTCGGCCAATTTTTCAAGCATTGCCCGGTTTTCTACAAGAAGAAAGCTTTTTATTTATATTCATTCGCCTCGAGGAGCCAGGCAGCTGTGTACGTCAACAATAGCCCAATAATTGAATCTTTACGTTCTTTTGAAACCAATGATAGATCAGATAAAATGAAAAGAAGATTGTTCAACCAATCACACTAGAATTTTGCCCCATTAAAGCGCAGTTTGGGAGAATTGTACCGGGTGAACACAAAGAAATCCTCAATATTATATTCAGGTCATAAACTAGACTTAATTTTCGCTACTCAAAAAAAAATGCGGCTCTTGAAAAAGCTGCAAAAGATTGATCGTAAAGAAGTAAATATTATTGCTTTGTGTTTTATGGGTTTGTGGTTGTATTTAAACTGTGAGAAAAATGTGTTCTTGTGACAATAGTCTTTATTGACCTGACCAAATGCAAATAAATACACGGGGCGAGTGACTGCATTGTATTTATGGTGTGATAAAAAAAAACAACAGCAGTCCTCAGTTAAAAAAGAATATTTTTCAAGCCTGTTCACCACGTGCTCAACAGCCAACTGTAACTGAGGTTGATTAAATTGTCTCACATTTTGGCGTTCTTTAAACTAGTAAAATCAAATACTTTTGATTTAACTCATACATTAAAATGCAAATAGAGTTTGTTTGTTACTTTGGGTTGAGTATTTTTTTTACCTGTGCTCTTTAAAAACAAAATTGTTGGAATAGATGGGAAAAACTCAACGATTCCTTTAAAGCGGTCACAAAATCGATTCTAATTAATTCTATAGAAAGTCGCTTCATTCCCGACTTATTGCAATTAGCCCACAAGACAAGAGGATTTTTACCATTCGCAACTGCCACTAGTCAAATTGTAAATCAATGTGATCATTTTGAATTTTCTTCCAAACAGGTTAACCACGTGACCATGGCCACCACAAACCATTCATTCGAATTCACTCGCTTTCAAACTGTCAGAACAGGCCGCACGACGTGGCGACATAATACACAAAGGCACCTGCTGAATACGTAATTTGCCAAGCGAAAAAACTTAACTGAGTCTAAGCCTTGTTTCTTGGACATGGCCGATTTTGGCCAGACAACACGTACATTATCACCAGTTGACTTCAAACACGCAGAGAGAACGACGTCTCTTTTTTTCCCATCGCCAACGCTAAAAGACGAGTCAGAAGAACATAGCAAAAATAATAAAAACGGATGTGAGGATTGCTTAGAACGCGAATCGCCAATTTCTAAGATAAATTCAACGCCAGAAAACACAGTTCTAGACCAACGCAAGGCCAGTTTTACATCGGAGAACTCGATGTTTCACGACTTTTCAAATTCGTCCGGCTTTTGGTCCCCACCAAGTACAATGATTGAAGATGGCTTTGTTCCCGCGAACGGAGTTCATTTCCCAACAAATACTCCGACCATTTCTCAGGCAAGGAGAATTACGGCTCCCACGATTACAACGACGGTTCACCAACATCACAGAAGGCCACCACACAACAGCCAGTCGCCATTTATTACAGCAACAAAACCCGTTCATACCATTTCGAATCAGGTATCTGCTTGGAATCAACATCCCCACTCAATGACTGGATGGTCGCAGCAACATATTTCAACTGGCTCGACCTGGGGTCATCGGATTACCAACCAAAATTTCAATACAATTGCCCTGGCTCACGCTCGCAATTCCTCTCGTCCATCAAGCTTAACGCTGGCGCAAACACGCAGTTTAAGAGGAAGGGGGACATCTTTCCCTTCCAGTTCTACAAGACCCCAGCTATCAGCTGTAAATAGCATGACTCAAAGCTTACAAAGTATGAGCTTGAATGGACAGCACCATTCTAACAATCACCAGCCAGTTGATGGAACAATTTTGGACGACATTAACGGGTTCGGAAACTCACAAGGCCATTCAACAGAGCTTTCTAACTCTTTGTACCCGTACCAGGTAATAATAAACATATTTTAAAATAATGCTAATCGTCAATTTAAATACAAAAAATATAACTTTATTTTTTAGCGCAACGCAAAAGAACGAAATATTTTTTCAGTTATAGAAAATTTAAAAATCGGAAAAAGTGTAAAAAAACAATTTGTACTGTTGAACACTGTTATGATATTGAAAAGTTCGTTTCATTTTGAATATAAATTGTGTCTAGATAACGAAGCGTTTTTATTTATTGACTCATTGAAAATTGCAAACGCGGAAAAAAAATGCTATGCGTATTGAGTTTTAAAATGATAGAAAGATTGAAGGTGCGTTTCTTGAAATATTTTGTAGTATTCCCTTCTCCAAACGGTAGAAAAAATACTATACATTTATTAATGAAAGAAACTGCTTCTTTCACTACAGCTGCTTTTAAACTTAGGTCAGCAAAACGAAGATGCGACCTATTAGCTAATGACTAATGTTCCAACTGATGAACGATTGTCTGTATTTTTTTCTTAAAGCAGGAATCGATCAAATACCCCTCAATAGAAACGCGGTTGATGGATATCATACGCTCGCCCTCAGAACCACCTGACAGCCTGACAGGTTAGAAAAAAGTTTTGCTATTTTATTTTGCTGCGAAACAATTTATTGTAATAGGAAAATACTGTTCCAAGATGGCCAGAAATTTACAAGCAAACCCCATAAAAGTACATGGCCAGTTCGTTGTTTGTTTCTAACAGCACTGTAATGGGTTTCGAACAGAAACGCAGATCGACTGCGAACTCAAAACAATAAACAGTCAAAATGGTTAGTCTCACTGGATGGTACTAAATTACTAAAAATATAGATTAAATTCAGCTAATTTGTTTTATCTTTTCATATGCTTTTTTTCTTCATTTATTTTATAATATTCCGCCAGCGAATCGAATGTTTTGTTCAAACTTTAATCTTTCCAATGAAGTAAGATGGTAGAAGTTTTCGATAACCTATAAAGTAACATATACCACCTGCCCAAATTTTGTATTTTAAATTTTTAATCACTCATCAAAATGGCTAGAGCTTGAGCGATATGACCGGGTGTTCTTGTAAAACATATTTACTTTAATACTTTTGGTTGCATTCGCTACGTTTAAGGGATGTATATTTTCTGAAAGGCAAAGATAAATTAAATGTCGCGATTACATAAAGGTGCATTTCCTTGCTTTTATTGTTGTTACTTGTTTTGACGAAGAGAGCCCTTAAATCTCTCCTGTTTTTTATCACAACGGGAAATGGAAAAATAAGAGGTAAACAAAAATACAAGGTCGACTATATAGCGAAAGACGACCAGAGAATGCATAAAAACAAAATGATAACTTCTGCAATCAAATTTATTTCATTTGCAACCATTGTGAATGAGAGATTTTAATAAGAATGTTATTTTTGCTTCATATCAGTTCTTTCTCTTGCATGTTTAATGTCGTTTCTAAAATGAATTTGTCTGATATTTTGGTTTCTTTATTTGAATTGAACTTTTTAACACTAAGTTGAAAATTAAAAAGGTGCCGGATGCGTTTGGGACTTTAATATGTGATTCGGCTTCTCTTGCTGTCGCTTTTAGAAATCGATATAAGTTTTCTCGACGACTCACATCTTTTAAGTCAAAAAGTTTCTCGCTCGAAGCCTTTCTATAAATAGATGTATGAATGCAGCCCCTATTCCCTTTTATAAAGCGGTGTGTTCTAAGTTTGTAGAAATAGATTTTAATTGCATTTCGGTTTCATCCATATCTTGCCGCAGAAGCCACACGAATCAAACCAAAAACAAAACATTGAAACACACGAATGATTCAAAGAAAATTGAAGAAAAACATAATAATATAAAGCAGAAAAAAATATATGTTATGTTAAGCAAATAAAGGAGATCTCTGTCATTTTTTTTAGTCTAAGGTTCAAAGTTAAGCTTCGCTAATGTAAAAGTGGTAGAAATATTTTTGGAGTGTTTGTATCTCCTAGATAACATGTTTAAAAGTATTACTTTTGCTTGTGCCAAGAACACCCATCAAGCTTCAAACCATTAAATTAACATAAAGTTAAATTCTTAAAACTACAGTTCTTCAAATTCTGTTCAAAGCGTTTTAATATTGGTTTAATTTTAAGTTAAGAGCAAGTTTTTCTTCATGCTCGGTCGAGTTACACACCGTCTTTTGTGAGAGTGCATCGCATGAAACAACAATCTGTTTTATGTAAAACATTGCTAACTTATTCATGCACATGTTTAGAATTCACAAAATAGTCAAAAAGGATTTAGTTTTACACGAAAAAAACGGTAAAACTTCTTTTGTCTGCCGATGACTTTCCCTAAAATGGAGATGGGTCATACGGCAAAGTCGTGAAATGCACACTGCTTGAGTTGTAGAAAGGATATAAGGGATAAATCTAATATTGCCGAGCGTAGGCGAGGAAATGATATTAAATTGAATGACTACAAAACTCTATCACGAGTGGGAATTATAAAGAGAGATATTCTGATGTGACTCAAAGTACGATTCAAACTTCATTGCTTTGGGGTGTCTGTGAAACTAAATCTTAATTCTGATCTATTTGTTTTCGTTTCCGTTTAAAAACCAAGATAAAGGTTCTGTAGCCGAATACTACTCAAAAAAGATGCAGACATCATTCATTTATTGCGTCGACTTTTTCGCATAAAATATCAGATGAAAGTCTAATTGTATTAAATACCCATTTGAAATTTAAAACATAAAAAAGATTTTTTTTGAATAATATTAGCTAGAGTCAAAAGAAATTGCATCCAATATTAGTTTTTCTCAGTTAAAGTCAAGCAACAGGGAATAAACATCGTTCCAGACATCTTAACAAGAGTTAATGAGAGCATAAAATCAAATTATGACTCCAAGTTAATACGAAAAACCATATTGCATAAATATTCTTATCTTAGAACCAGCTTTCATGAAATAACTTAATAAAGTTAGATTTTAAAGCCTTCGCAGACGTTTTTAAACATAACAAGCTGAATCATTTTTTTAATTTCATCATAACAAAACAGACAATTTTTCTTATGTATTTATGTTGAATAATGTTTAAATATATTTCTATCGCATTCCTCGCTTATTTGACAGATTATACCTTGATGTCGAAACTCGTTTGCTGTAGAGCGCATGTCGTTTATAGTCTGTCAAGAAAAAATGTCATTATTTGCAAGATAAAATATTCCATTGAAAAATGGTAATCCATTTATTTCTAATTCTTTGCAATATTTGCAAAACAATGACGGCTTTTTTTTATTCCGTTTCTGAATTTCCGACAGTTTGCATGTATGTATAACTCGAGCAAGCTGTTAGCGAAATTGAACTGCCGCTCTAAGAATTGAAAAAATAAAGATGTCGGAAGCAAATCTTGTAGATACTGCTCTTTTGTGTCTAAAACGCTCGCTGTTCTTTAGGAAGTAATAAAACTTTTTCATTTAAAAGTTTTGTTTTGATCTACTCAGTACTTGGCAAAATGAATCATTCCCATTGCATTTCAAGCTGTGTTTACTTGGCGTGTGACGAATAAGCAGGTGTTATGACTAAAACAAGACTTGTCCATTGCTACAAGAATATAAAAATTTAAGCTAATAGTGTTATCGTTTTACAATCTGAAACACCCTTTAGCACACAATATCCCTCTGGTTGTGTGAAACGCAAAGTTTCGCCACAGACAGTCAACACTGAGCGTTTACCTTACACACCTTTCCCCAATATTCAAATTGGCGGAATTGCCAAGATAAAGATTGGAAATTGAAAACAAAAATAAAACGATTTGAATATTGAAGCACTTTTTTAATTTCTGCTAATAGTTTTCCTAGACAAAACTTTAAAAAAATTGGTTCGAGTTTCGCTTTCGTTATTCAGCAAGTTTCACTTTCACTAGCTTTTTCAGTGCAAATTAAAAGTTATGGTTTTGCTCGACTTGACTTCGAATAGGGTCAGTTTTTTAGTTTAGTTTTTGGTTGAATTTCCTTTCTATTTTTTTTTTGGAATTATCGGTAAAAGAGGAGTTAAAAGTATCACAATGTTTCGTATTTTGCTATCGTCGGATATTTTCCCTCCGTCAACACGAGGCCTTGATTGTACAGATAGTATCTGGAAAAAATTCAGTTGTTTGAGGTTTTTAAATCGAACTATTATTTTTCAAATCACGCAGATTGATAAAGGTTTGTGGCAGGAAGCCAAAGAAGTCATCATTAAAAACTTTATCAGTAGCTAAGCAACCGAGTCAGCTTTGCAGACACACACGAGGGGATATTGTCAACATTAGAGACTGTCTTAGTCAATCGTCACCATTTCACTGAAAAGATAGTTGTCTCCTTCAAAAACTGAAATCAAATAAAATCAAAAATAGGAAAATCAAATTCTCTGGATGTGTAGCTAATATGTTCCATAGAAAATAATTCGCAATTACCATATGGAGGCATATTTATTTTTTCTGTACGAAATCATCATGATTCAAAATACAACATAAATTTAAATATTTTTTTCCTTTTCAAAAACACGATCTTATAAAAATCTAAAATATTTTCTATCTGTATATCTATAAAAACATATAATTTTCAAAAATAAAGACAATTATCCTTACGAAATAAATTTTCTTTCAATCTTGGTTCTTCGGCTTTCTATATATGGCGAAAATAAACAAAGAGTATAATTTTTTTTTAGTCAGTTTTCTAGGAAGTATTTATAGAGCCTGTAGATTTGTGAAGCATTTTGACTGACAAAGGTATTACAGAGCTCAAAAATCCATCACCTTTATTTCACTTATCACTACCAAAAGTATTAAACTTACTTGAATTAACAAGAAAGATGTTTTTTTGTTTAGAAAATATCGGAATTAATACTTTCTTACTTAGTAATTTGTAATTGTAAAGACAGGAGCAGTCGATGTTTTTGTTGTGCATAATTTAGGGCATTAGTCATTACTTCTAGAATACAACAAGATTATTGGAAATGATTCTTCAGTTTGGCTTTGTATAACTAGATGGGGCATGAAAACAAAACATAAAAACCTATTAATATCGGAAAACTTCTGTTGAACAAATAGATGGATGAACATAGAATAGATAATGAAAAGTTTTACTCAATTTTGAAAATCTCGTTAGACTTTTTGATTGCCGATCTATTAAAAATAGATCTTTGTCCAAACAAAAATAGAAATTTCAACACATTAATTCTGTTTTCATACTATTTTCTTTGGCCATATATGTATTTTTAAGCACTCTTTTATTAGAGTTTGAATTATTTACGTTTTATTGTGGGAAATTGAAAGGTAAATTATTTCAGCAACCGGAAAATGATTTTCTGTCTGGCTCTTGACTGATCATTAAAAAATTCCATCGGCTCGCTTGACCACAAAGACTAATTGACCAGCTTTATGCAAGACTGGTCAGTTGAAATTATATGTTTGTTTCTGTATCAAATAAATGTTTCGCTCAAAATTGTTTTTTTTAGTAGAAACTCCAAGTTTTATATTCACTGAAATATTGATTTAGAAAATACAAAAATGAAACATCGGATGTTACATACAAAAATAATCCGGGTAACAGAAATACAAAACTATTTTTGCAAAAATTATTTTATTTTGAAGAATCAGTTATATTGAATTGAAATCATTTTTTATATAAAGCACTCTAACTTTACAGGCTTGAATCATATTTATTTTACTTTTTAATTCTTAGTAAAGGTGTGGACACTAAAAGAAATATGTTGACTATGAAAATATCAGATTGAATAGGACTCTTGAAACAACACTCTCAAATTTATTCAAACTTGTAAGTATATATTTGAACAACTTTGAACGAGAACCTTTTCAAATTCTATTCCTTGTCTAATAATCTAAGCAGGGAGAAAAGACTTTACATTTTCTTGATAAGAGCCGGCAAAGGTTTTAAGGCCTAAATCGTTTTGAAATAGTAAAAATAACAAAAGTAACTAACTTTGAAAACATTTTTGTCGTTTAAACTTTTATGAAGAAATGGTTAACTATAGTTCATTAAAATAAAGCAAGTCATAGCATAAATATTGGGTGCGGTAAAAAGCACTTACAAAACATTTTTTGCACACGAAAAACACAGCCAATCTGAGAACAAAATAGGAAACCATCTTAATTTGAAGCAAAAACCTCTCGAAACGAGATTTAGCTGGTCGAGTATTCAATGTTTGCAGTTGTAGATGCATTGTCTGTGATCTAGTTATTGCTCTTTCTAATTTAAGAAGAGATTTATTTTGTTTATTCTTTATTACATGGATCGTTTCACATTTTCTAAAGATAAAAAAACTGCAACTGTTTTCTTGGCTCTCAAAACCATTAAGCACTACGCACACGAAGCCGTCTTGTAAAGTTTCATTTCAAATCCCTTTCTGCTGTTTTCTATCCAGTCGAAAAAAGTCTAATATCATATGTAACGAACTTCATTGAATGTAGTATCAGTTTTGGCCAACTCTATTTAAACAAAGAACATTTACTAAATCTTTCTTTTCTGAAGGCAAAATGAATGGTCACTTTATATATAGTTTTTCAACTACTGGTTCAAAAAAAGTTAGAAGGAACAACATCCGGCAATCATTTCAACTTTCTACTGAAGACAAACAAAATGACTCAGGTCGCTTTAAGTGAGTTTCATCAACTGTTTCAATCATTTCTGCTCATTAAGACAAACAACATCAGTCACTTTTTACTGATTTTCATCAACTGCATCAAAAGTTAGAAGAATAACACCAATCATTTTTCACTGTTCAAGACAAACAAAATGAATGGTAACTTTATCGGGTTTCATCAACTTTTATACTACTTCATAATTTGAAACGTTTTCTCTATCTTTGTTCATCTGAGTTAAAAGTTAGAATGAATAACAAAAATCATTTCTTCTCTTCAAGAGAAACAAAACGAATGGTTACTTTATAGGGTTTCATCAATTACAGTCAAAAGTTAGAATGAATAACACCAATCATTTCTACTCTTCAAGACAAACAAAATGTATGGTCACTTTATTGGGTTTTATCCGAACTGCAGTCAAAAGTTAGAAGAATAACACCAATCATATTTTACTGTTCAGCTTCAAGACAAACAAAATGAATGCATGGTCACTTTATAGAGTTTCATCAACTGCCGAGTCAAAAGTTAGAATGAATAACAAAAATTATTTCTACTTTTTAAGACAAACAAAACGAATAATAACTTTTTAGGGTTTCATCAACTACTGGTTCAAATGTTAGAATGAACAACACAAATAATTTCTACAGTCTTCAAGACAAACAAAACGAATAATCACTTATAGGGTTCAGTTCATCAAGTGGTTAAAAAGTTAGAATGAATAATAAAAATCATTTTTACTCTTCAAGACAAGCAAAACAAATGGTCACTTTATAGGGTTTCATTAACTGGTTCAATAGTAACAAATCAGCAGCAAAAACCTTTATTTTTGCTCTTCAAGTAAACAATAATGGTCAATCTATATGGTTTGAACCACTTTTTACAAGTAAGCATGTATTGCCTGATACGAAATTGGATTCTCAAGGCTGCTTATGGACTGAGTGCATCTAAAAAAACTGCTCAGTGAGGTAATCGGAAAAGATTGAAAAGCAATTTTCTTTGACAGAAAATTGACCACTGTTCGGAAGTCAAATTTCATCGCAAATTGTGGCGGAAAACAGCACGAGCTCCATTCAGACGGCACTTGGGAGGTCTGCGAAAATGAGATTCGGTTTAAAGAAAAATAAATATATTCCCACAAAGAGATTTAATTTTTGATCGATGATACAGTTAGTTTGAACTCGAAGTTGAACAATACCTGATCGAAATATACGAATGCTGATGTCTGCTTTTAAATTAAACTAGAATTCAGTTAAACATTCTCCAACCGAGCTTTGACCATAGCTAAGGTATTCTATTTTCAGTTTTAGTGCGAGAAGAACTTTTTTATAACGGATTTTAACATCAGTGGTACTAATTATAAATGTATTTTAATATCTATATTTTTTCTTTTGAATGGTTCTATTACGTTACTTAACATTAAGGAATAAGAACCTTCTTATAAGAACCAGAGGATAAAACTGGTAGACCTTAAGTCTAACAATGTACTAAACATCCGTTCAAACAAAAACATATTAACGCTTCTCGTGTAATTTTCGTCAGTACATGCAAGATTGCCGATTTTCACCCGACGTCATGGCGGCCATGTTGGTGAACTTTTAACAAAATCATATTGATTATTTCTTTTGTTTGGGACACCAACATGTCTATTGTATTTTGTGTCTCTTGGGAGTGTGTAAAGACCAAGTGTTGGCAATTAGAATATGAATTTATACTAAAAAGGCTTTAAGTTACATATTAAAATTTCAAGGCGGAGAGGTTTTCGTCGGTACTAGGAACTGTTAAGCAATGAGTACGGCGACGCTGACGACGACGGTAAAAAAACAATAGAAAATACAATAGCTGCACGTTGGAATGCGGCGAACTCGACAACTGCACGGAGTTGTCGCTAAAATTACAACGTGAAAAGTCCTTTTTTAGAGTTGTCGAGACTACGAGAACGTCACAACAAAAACTTTCTCAGTAATTGTTTAACTTCAAGGCGAAACATTTTATCGTTTTTCCATTCAAAAATTTTAAGGCAAAGAAACAAAACCCTAATAACCCGCACAAAGAAGTAAAGAGCGAACCAGAAATCTAATTTTTTTTAGCCATCGTCGTTCACGTTCCCATCCTCGTTGCTTAAGGTCCCTACTATCTCTGCTTTGCAACCGCAAGAACTCCGTTTCATTTCTCCGCTCTTCCGAGATTTGAGCATTTGTGTAACCTTTTTTTTGCCAAAGCTTGCTCAGTAGCTTTCCAACCTTTCATGGTTGGTAAATGAGTATCAGCGTCTAATGGGAGCTAGTCTGCGATGCTGAATTAGTGCTTTATTTAAGAGAAGTCAAAGACTCTCATCCTCTTAACACTTCGGAAACAGGAGATTTAATTTTAATAATAATACATTTTTATAGCGCCTATACAAATATGATCTAGGCGCTTTACATTAAAAATATACATATAAATATA
>JAOBAY020064150.1:0-12516 GCA_025331085.2 Zoanthus sociatus
AGTGGGGTGGGGGTGGGTAGAAATTTTCTTAATTTTTTTTTGCTAAAACTCAGAAAAAATGCTTTTTTTTTAGAAGGCTGATAAAAAACTGATATACAAAAAGTAAACTGGTTTGAAAAAAATCTAAAACAAGGAAACAACTGAACCAAAACATGAAAGCACATTGCACCAAACAAAATTGTTGTCAAGAATGATGAAAGTATGATTCTCATGTTGGTGTTGCTACAACTAAAAAGTGATTAATGGAAAGTACCTTCATTATACGATCACCAACTTGTACGCCAGCTCTGTGGGCTGCACATCCTGTTAGCAAAAAACAAATTTTATTTTATTTAAAGTTTTAAAAATAAAGGTGAAATTTAATCAATCTAATTTTGATCTGGATTTATCCCCATAAACGGGGGTGGCCAGATTTACCCCACTTTGGTAGCAATCTCTCCAATTTCCACTCTCCATCTCTCTCAATTCGTAGCATCCTTTTTCTCCAAAGAAACACTTGAACTTGCTCTCCTTTCCAACTTGCATCTTCCATGTCTTCTTTAATTGTCCTCACTTCCTCTTGCCCTTCACTTTAAACTCCAATGCTTTTCTTAACACAAGCTCATTACCCCTCCTCAACACATGCCCATACCATGTCACTCCACTCACGCCTTAGCCATCTGAACCACTGTTTCCTTGAATACCAACATCTCCATGAGGTCATCTGTCCTCTTTTTCTTCATCAGTTTTGCACCACACATTGCTCTCACCATTGCTCTCTTGGTCCTTCTCAAAACTGCCATCTCGTTTACCCTCAGATGCCATGTCTCACTCCCATATGACATCCCCGATCTTACACAACTCCAATAAACCATTCCTTTTATCTTAAGCGAAAACCTTTATGACCAGTAATAAAAATGGTAATAGTTCTAGGAAAATGCTAAAAGGTCAACCACAAACATAGGAAGTAGATGCAATTGTGCTAATGCTAAAAATACTGCTAGTAGTTAAGTAATAAAAATGTAAATTCTACACCGCAAAAGAGAGAATACTTACTGACGTTTCAGACATTAGTCCTTCGTCGGAATAAAGTTTTTTCTTCCCTTTACTCCGACAAAGGACTAACATCCAAAACGTCAGTAAGTATTCTCTCCTTTACGGTGTAGAATTTACATTTTTATTACTTGTTTCTTTAGAAACACTGACGCAGCTCAAACTAGTTTACCGCTAGTTATTTTTCTACTGCTAGTAGTCACTAGTGTCTCATCAAGGGTTAGTAACTTTGAGAATCAATACAATTAATACAGTTGGTCTTAATGATAATTTCTTGATGAACAATGTGCAGGTTTGTCAATTAGCACCAACAACCGTTATATCACCAGATAAATGAACATATTTGCTGGCTATAAATTGGAATAGACAAACAGAAAAAACAGCAGTCATTACGAAAACACTTGAGCAAAAAATTGATAAAATAAAACATGCTGTTAAGTGTCTCCAAATTGTTAATATTAGAACGGATGTATTTGTAATTATCAACAGTGTTTATACTCTTGGAACTTCAATAATAAACAGTTATCCATGACCATTAAAAATATCTTTATTACTTTTTTGAATATTTCATCTGAATGCTTTCACGCAATTCTAGTTGATTATTAATTTTTCATAAACCTTTCAAAATCTATGATTGCATTCACAGGCTGATATGATTCTGTGTTAATCAAAAAGTAAATAAAACAAAAATGTTTTTAAATATGGTTTTTTAAAGGAAAAAAAATGGCTTTAGTTTTAGTCAAACTTGGTTGGCAGAAACGCCATGCGTAATCAAAGTAAAGATCCACGCTTGTGACATCTCTTCACCTGCAATTAAGGGCTAATATGGAAAATACAAACTTATTAGAAATTACTGGCTTTTGTAAAATAAAAGAAATAGAATGGCTTAGATAATTCTCTGTGTTGTAATAAAGCACTCCATTGAGAAGTTGCAAAAACACTTTATCAACAAAGAGAAAACTCAGCTATGACATTTCATTTCCCATCTGCTTTATTAGGTTAAAAACAATGGTTTAGGCTGCTGCATTTTTAAATGAATAGTAAAAAAGAACAAAATGGTTGTACTAACCTTCCTTCACAGACTGAACATATACTGGATTATCGCCTGTCACAGTCAGACCATAACCTTTGTCGTCCCGCTGAATAATCACACACCGCTGGATCAGATGTTGCCCTGAATCGTACAAAGATTATCATCATCAATCCAATTTCAATCCGGGTTTATCCCCATATGCGGGTGTGGCCAATAAATTTGACAGGTTAATACAAGTGAAACCTCGATTTAACCATTTCATTCCCAGTTATATTGTAAAGTTATACCAACTGGAGCCCATACTTTTCATTTTAATAAGTTTGGGAGAATTTCACTTTTAATAATTAGTGGTTTATTGTTTGATTAATTCTTATTTTCTTATTACCATGCATCTTATATTTCTATGTGTTATGTAAGGAGAAGTTGGGTATTGATAACTGTCTGGGACTGAAAAGATTTACAAAGTGCCAGGCGACAGGACATTTTGGCTTTAATTATTATATCCAGAGTTTGTAAAATCAAAAATCTTGATATAATGATTTTACATTAAGACAGCCAAACCAGACACTATAATGAGTGAGTACTATGTACAGTGACAGTGTAACTGTTTTGTAATGGAACCACGAATTTAAAAAAGGAAGACGGAAGGCATAAACTCAAGCAAAACTGCTATCCCTTTCCTACCCTCCAGTTACAGTAGGGGATTTGCTTCACACTCCAAACATTCATACATGTACAAAAGTAACAACGCTGATCACTAAAAAGTTGGCATGGCAATCATTTGTGTCTACTGTACATACACCGGTAGACACTAAGACGGAAGAAAAGTTTAACTTGTCGATATGCAATTGCTGATCAATAAGTGATCCATGATGCCAAGGAGAGTCGGTCAGGCCAATTCCAACCAATCACATAAGAAAATGCGATGAGCAACCCACCTGTGCTTAATCTGTGTTGCGAAGGAGTCGGTTACGCGTTCAATTTAGACCAATCACAAGTGAAATTGCTCGAAGTACTCATGTGTGTTAGATTGTATGGGTTCTGCAAGCTTGTGTTTTTGGCAAGGTTGATCGAATATTTTTTAGTCAAATATATCAACGCAAAACATGGACTTCTTGTTGCAGTTTCCCCCACATAAAAGCTACATGCAGCAAAAAAGGCAGTAGACACATGTACGCTTTGTGTACCTTTTGTTGCTTTTTCTCTAGAACTGAAATGTGATTTCACTTCATAACATTTTATTGGCAAGGTGGAAACTTTAAAATAACATATAATTATATATTAACAATTTTATGTGATTTTAAAATAATGCAATCTGCATCTTTTGAGTTATTTCAAAAATTTATTCATAAGCATTCATACAGTAAAAATTCTGAAGAAAATAGAGATCAACTAACGTAAAGCATGTACAAAGGTTAATACTATGTTAATTTTTTATTACTGTTCATTAGCGTCCAAAACAAACTTCTGAAAGAAGTCAACAGAGGAATGACCATGTTTTATGATTTAATTGCCCACAGAAATATCTTGTAAAATACATCTGTAAAGATTGCTATTCTTGTTCTTCTAAGTAATGCGTATTATATTTTAATTTACTTTATTTTTTTTCTCTTTATTGTGAGTACTAGTGTACACATTTAGGTTCTGCAAATTAAGGAAGCTATAAAAATACAATTTAGCATGCCTAGTGTCTAACTAGAAAACCTTACGGTTAGCTTAGACACTGGGCATTCCACACCTAAAAATCTATATTTATCGGAGATGTTATCAAAAGCAGATATATGAAATCATATAAATATAGGGGAACTGAAGTAAACATACACTTTATTAGATGCAAATAAAATGATGTTGATGTTAAAAGAAAGTAAACCCATAATTAATGAACACAACAAAATTCAGGATTCTAAATTAGTCAGTCCCCTAGTCTGCACACTAGTAAAAGTTATGGGAGACTAATAAACTTGTGTTCAATGTAGAAGCATTAAGCTTCCGCTTCTACTTTACTTTGTATTTTCTGTGGGAAAATGAGCCTGTTTGTTAGCTGTGTCATGCTGATTAGGCCCGATAAGGCCAAAACAGCTGTACACGGCTGCTAACATTCAGGCTCACTCTTCTTTTAAAGGGTTTTAGTATGGGCTTAGTCCCCCTGACCCGCGAGGCCATAATGCCCTATTTAGTGGCTGTGTCATTACAAGCATGCATGTGCAAAACAGTTATATTCTATATTGCAGCCACATCCCACAAGCGTTACGCTTCTACTTTATTTTGTATTTTCTCTGGGAAACTGAGCCTGTCTGTTAGCTGTGTCATGCTGATGACGCCCAATAAGGCCGAACCAGCTCACCATGGCTGCTAACATTCAGCCTCACTCTTTTTTTAAAGGGTTTTAGTACAGGCTTAGTCCTTCTGACCCGCGAGGCCATAATGCCCTAATTAGTGGCTGTGTCATTACTAGCATGCACGTGCAACACAGTTACATTTTCATTCAATGTAGTCCAAGTGTTTAGTGAAATATTGTCTTTACAACAACAATAACAAATTTATGTTATGCTTATTCCTGAAAGCAACTTTCTACAAACAGTAAGAACAGATTAAGGATGATGTGTCATTGGCATGCAGGTTCTATAGAAAATAAAAGAACATTGCAAAAAGGTGGAGCAAAGAAGCATGTCGAAAACTTATGGTTAGTGCTGTAACAAAAACGAAACAAGCTTTTAAAGTCTGGTAAAAACTAAAGGTAGTAGTAAGGCCGAGTGTCACTAGCCTTAATGCCTAGCAAAACACAAATTCCAATTTCTATCCCTGGTATGAGAAAACAGCTTTGTCAGTTTAATTTTATTATTACTAAGCTAAGTATTTTGGATCAGAGAAAGGCACAAAAATATATCTAAGATATACCCTGGTACAATGTTATAAAAAACTGAACGTTACGATTTCTATTTCAGTTACCGAGATCTACGTACACTGTCATCACTGTGAGAAAATCTGACTAACAAATATATTATATCAAATAATTTTATATATTCTTCCACACCAAACTAATGCATACAATTTAAAATTACCATCCTAACAAATGTATGTAAATGAATATAGATAACAAAAAGAATTAAACTTACAATTGGCTTGACTGAAAAATCAACTTCCACAAAGAGATATTGTGTTGAGATTTTCTAACATACAAGCTAGGTAACAGAAAAGTAACTACACTCACTGCAGCAATCATAGAAAACTTGATTCCTTTAAATAAAACATAAAGACACACCTGACAGTGTTTTTAAGAGGTAGAGCTCATAAATAAACAAAATTATTTCCCTGCCTAGTCATTTCCTGATTTTATCATCAGCTAATTAAAAATCCATTATCTAAGGACATAAGAAGATAAAATCTTTTTGCCCCAAGTTATGAGGAAGAAGAATAAATCCTATTGCTGAAAATAAAATTTTACAACTGATGTTGGTTATTAATATTGACAATAAAAGCAGATGGTTGACTTTTTAATGTTAAAACCATTTTTTATCTATAAAATATTTTAGTTTTAACTTACATTTTTTTTAAAAATCACTAAAATCTTACTCTAATAATTGGAGAAAAGGATAGTTAACTTGACAAAATTCACAAATGGTGTGATTAGAAAGCTGATTAAATGTATTTAATACAACACATACTTATAATATTACAGAAATGTAGTAAACAACTTGATTTTATAACCCAGAATGGAACATTGTTTACAAAATGGAATTTTTAACACAAGCAATCAGTGACTTTTCTAGTTTGAGAGCTAAGGTTGTTTCAAATTAGTATATGGTTTATTAGAAAACATTGCAAAAACCTTTTAAAAAGCACAGTTGGAGAGCTTTGCAAATCATATAAACTAAAACACAACAACTTTCGTATTCAATAACAAACTCTAATTTTACACAGAAGTTGTAACAAGTTGATGGACCAGGGTTCAAAATAATGTTCAGAAAATCTGTCTTATTTTGTAGGCTGTTTCATTTGGTCCAAAATTTTCAACAGCTGGTTTTTGGAGGTTAGATATTCTTTTTACAAGGGAAAAGGAACATGCGAAAGTCAAAGCTAATGCGTAGAAAATGGCAGCAATAGCTAAGATTGAGCGATCTGAAAGGAAGATAAATATTATAAACCAAATTCCACTATGTTTAGGAAGGTATAAATTTGTATAATGTAGTTTTTCAATGAACTGATCAGAACATGATACTTACATTTTATTGACAATAACAGACGCTTAAGATGCCTGAAATCATGAGGCAACTAAAATAGTAAATTTATGTATTTTTGAATTAATTTGCAAATGTTGATAAATAAAAAGTGAAATAATTCTGTTCTGAGTTACAATTGCTGATTTGTCAAAAAAAACGTCGCTGACAACCCCAACTTAATCTATGTTGTAGAAATAAAAGTCGCCGCCAAAGTCCAAAATCAGCTGGCGATCGCCGGCAGCTGACTGCTATTTTGAACCCTGTGGACAATGAAAACTTTTGGATACTTACGATATGTAGCAATAGAACAACTTTAGAAATTATCAAATCATGCTGTATCAAACTTAAATATGTTAAAACATCTATTTTACATTGCTGATTGCTGCAGTATTTCATCTGTTCTACCTTAGTAACCAAACCTTCATGCATTATCAAACCATAAAATCTAATTGTGCATATATGTCAACATAATGAATGGTGTCATTTTGTTTCTATCAATTTTTAGGACTAGATGTTTAGTCAGTGGCGGATTTAGGGGAGAGGCCCAAGGGGTCTGGGCCCCTCCTTTTTTTGGCCGAGCACTGATTTTTTCCACCCATTTCCATAGCCATATACATTTTTTTCTTAGTTCAGTTTAGGCAGACATTTTGTTTTGATCTGGAAATGTGGATTTAAAGTTTTGTTGTAACAGCAAACAAGATGTGGTGCAGCAGCCATTGAAGACATTCATGGAAACTTTTGTTTTTAAGGGGGTTCTCGATGAAGTCTAAAATTTGGAAGTTGGCCCCCCCTCCCCCCCCCCTTTTTTAAATTCCTGGATCCGCCTGTTTAATTCATAGAAAGTGAAGTGCTGTGAGCTGAAGTAAATATGTTACTTTATCAGACAGTGAGATAAAAGGCATCTCAAATAAGGCATTGTACTTCTTTGTTTCCCAAGTTAAAATTAACTTATGTGTCCCTATGTGTGCTTTTGAGTTATGTAGACATAAAATATATCTCCTCACAAGTTATAAAATAAAGATTGCAGATCTAAAAACATACTTCTTAAACTCATAAACAATTCATCAAGTTAAAGCAAAAGAAATCATTACCATGGCCATGTTTTGGAAATGTGATCTTAAATAGCATATACTTTTACGATTTTATTTCTTTATTTGCTCCTTAGGCCCTGTTCATACATTGCACAATTGTAGAATTTAATGCAGTCGAATCTATTTCAAAGCTGTCCATGCTACAAAAATTGACGATCCTGCGACATAGAAAATGAATTAAATTTGTTCAAAGAATTAAATTTGTCCAAGACGTTTTATCATGTCTTTAAAGCATCTCTTTTCAGACATCCACCTAGCCGGTTGCATTAAATTCATTGGGCGAATCAGACAGCACTTTATCTCGAATAATCGATGTATATAATGTGAATTAAATTTGTCTGAAATATAGTCGACGTATGAACTAGGCCATAGTTTTAGTTTTAATTGAAAAGATATATGAGACACTTGAGACAGTGTTTCATCACAGTTTCAAACAGTTTGAAATTTGTCAAAAATATTCTGTGTTTGGAAATGTGATGAAACACTGTCTCGAGTGTTTGATATATTACTTCTTACATGATCTGTTCAGATAACTTTTCATTGAGTACAATGATTTGCCATTATATTTTTTAAAAGGACACCATAATTAAAGTAGTAATAATTTAGGATAAATCAGAAAATTGCTTGTTTAAGACTTCTAGCTTCCCTGCGTCAAACTTATACTCAATCATCCTAAGCAAACCGCAGAAGGGAAATCAAAGTTTTAGACCCACAGTGGTTTTATTAGAAGGTGACTACCAGCGATTTATCAGTGGTTTTATTAAAAGGTGACTACCAGCAATTTATCAGTGGTTTTATTAAAAGGTGACTACCAGCGATTTATCAGTGGTTTTATTAGAAGGTGACTACCAGTGATTTATCAGTGGTTTTATTAGAAGGTGACTACCAGTGATTTATCAGTGGTTTTATTAGAAGGTGACTACCAGCGATTTATCAATGGTTTTATTAGAAAGCGACTAACAGCGATTTATCACCGTCTACTGAACGTCAGCTACTTTGCCTAAGAAACTGAACAGAATTTCATTTGTTTGTATATTTGTTTAAACTTTTACAGATAAGTGCATTCTTCCAATGTATTTCTTTAAAACATTCTTGCGACTGGAAAATAAACTCAAAAGGGAAGCTTCACAAAGCTTCTTCTTCTTGTAATATTTTGTTTAATTTAAAAATGGTCTCTTCATGCAATGCAATGATTTGGAACTGCGATTGTCTGCTGACATGATGTGACAGCCTTGACAGCCTGTGACGCTAAAGTAGTACTTATTAGTTCAGTTTTCATTGACATCAAAATGAAACAAAGTGCAACTAGTCAAAGTATAACATAATTTACCAGACTGTAATTTTCCAAAACTAGTAAAAAACCTGAGGTTATAAGCACCAGAGAAGTTGGTAAACATTACACCAATAAGAAGTTAAATTTTGCTTAAGAACAAAAAAGTAATAACTCAACAACAATATAAAAAAATTATAATATGAACTGTAATGTTGCAAATGGAAGTGAAAAATGTAAACTGCCTACTTTCATCATCTACCCAATTACTTCAAAAATTACTGAAAACACTGCACAGATGTGAGTTCTCACAAAAGTTGAAGAACATGTGATCAACTTGGAATCAGACATATTAAAATTATCCATGTCATTTACAACACAAAAACCAATTTTTTCAAGAAATTGACTGGATACATTCAAAACCTTTTAGTAACACTGTATTGAGTGACAAAACTGAAATAATGCGTTAAGTCTCTATATTGTGTAATTTATCATGAAAACCCTAAGGCACATTGATTATACATCAACTACACATGTTATTTCTCTCTGAGATATATCACGGTTCCCTGAAAACCATTCTGAAGGGAAAACATACACTGTAAAACACAGTATCTACCAAAGATGTGATTTAAAAGTAAAGTTCCATTTTTTATCTATCTGTGATAGTTAATTTCAAATTATTGAGGAAAAATACACAGCTCAAAATAACTTCACATCTTAATAAATCTATTTTTGAGAACTTGTCAGGAGCGGCAGGTCATTACTTCACTTCAAATGTAACAGAAACTAGAATGTACAAAATGAACAAAAATAGTAATAATAACTATCAATAATAAAATAATTAATATATGAAAGAACATCAAAGATATCTGAAACATATAAGTTGTTTCAGTCTTGCAATCAAAATTAAGTGACTGCACAGAGCAATAGCACTTTCTATTGAAACAATTTAAATGCTGGTGATTTGAGACAGGTCACTTAGGCCCGCAACTGAATATACAGTATAGTTTACAGATCAAATGTGCTTGGGAACATTAAGAGAGGTCTTTATTTGAGAGCTTGGAATAAGATGGCAGCTTTTTTCAACACTATATCTACGGAGTAGTTACATAAGAGAGCAGTCAAGTCAAAAGGACACCTATGGTCTATTTATCTTGCACGTGCCAAACTAACTGCTTTTCAATAGCATCTCTGAAATACTTCAGTGTATTTTCAACGGAGCATGAGCTGCGAAAAACTGTGCAAAATTCCTAAGTGGGTCTACTTAAGACGTGGAAAGTTTAAGACGGCTCTAAAAATATATCGCAAAACTGGTCATATTTCCTCGATCCTGCATTTCGCAGAGAAATAGCTCGTCCATCGCTTGAGTAAAATATCTTGTCATCGTTCTATTAAAGGTGTTGAAAGCCCGGACAAAAAAGGTTGGTAACATCGACAAATCCCGTCATTTAAAAGTTTGGTAAAAAATGCTTGGAATTCCTATGATTTCATGGTAAAAATAAACAATAACACAGACCCAACGACGTTATTGAAGCAAATAAGAAAATCACAATACGAACTGTGAACCGGCGAGTGTAGGTCTCGCGAATTACTTAAAAAGCATTGAAGAAAAAATATTAGCTGGGTGAACGATAAATGGGACCCTACCGATCGTTAAGCTAGTTTCATAATTATGGTAGATTATTTATGTCGCATCTCGCCACAAATCTAGAAAGTGCGGTTGATACAAGAAAGATTTACAAGTTTCTAATTTTATACACAAACAGCTGACATTTGATAGTTTTTTTAAAGCGATTAAAATGGTTTATTCCGAGGATAAATTTGAAAAAAGTTACTAAAACTAAAGAAAATGGTGGAACGATCGCGAAACAGACGCGACAGTATCGACAATAATGAGTTCAACTAAACCAAGGGTTATATTTTTTTTTATCACTGAAAATAATCTGAAAGCATCCCAATGCATAAAATCATCTAAATTAATAGCAATATTCATGACTAAAACAATTTGAGGCAAAACTAAGGGGAGTGTTTAAGTTTAAGTTGTGTTAATTATCTAAGCCTCAGCACAGCTACCATAATTTGTTTTTACTTTCGAAATAATTTCAAATTTCTGGAAGAATTAATTACAATTGGTAAAAATTTTATTTCACCTTGTATTCGAAATAAATTAACTCAAATATCTCTTTTCAATTTAGCTTGAAAGTGTTGGTAAAGAAACAATTTTTTATGATATTTAATTACTGAATTAAGATGTAGAAACATTACACAATAAAATGTTATGTTTTGCATCCAAACCGGCGAATTCTTAATCATAATGTATCTTCTATACTTAAAGCGTTTGCCAGCATACGTTTTTTAATCTTTCCCTCGCAACAAAAATTGGTAAACAAGCTTTTTATGAAAATACCTGGCAGTTCGCTTGAGTTTTCCATTCTCCGTTCAACTGGCCCTGAAAATCCAGCCCCTGCAATCGATCGCTGCCTGTTCTATGGAGTGGTCGGACGAGGTGTCAGCCTAAAAAATACAGGGAGACGGACGTTAGAATCAATTTCGATCCAATCTGAACTCTTTCAAACTTCAAGTACACTTATCATTTTATCACAAAAGCTATGCGAGCGACAAAAGCTGGAAGAATCGTTCCAAAACAATTGATCGCAAAACAGACGGCTTAATTCTAATTCTGTATACATTCCAGTGAATTCTGCGTGTTCTGCCTTATTTTTCGCGTCCGATCGAATGTAACGATTCGGAGCTTGCTTTGCAATAAAGTAGTCCAAAATATCAGCTGGTAAATAAATCACGGAATAGACTGGCGTTTTGTCTAACCAAATAGCTAAAAACAATCCATCGTCGAATGGTTGTAAAAATACACTCCATGGACAATTTACCTTTTTGGATGGAATGCGATTCAACGTACAACTGCCGTTGAAAGCGGACCATCTCACAACACCGTTTTCGACATCCCAGTTTCGTCTTCAACTTAAAATATTATTAGCTATGCTCCGAGATAGACTGATGTGAAATTCCAACAATACTATATCCTAGAATGGCTGCCGTGTACTACACCAGATAAAAATACACAACCAAAATTTCCACTTGCTTCGATCCACAAGAACACGAGCAGGTCTTTATAAAATTGTCACTCCTACAAGCTTCCAATATTTGAATATTTTTGACTCTGGCATAAAACAGCTTTGATCTGAGCGAACAGAAAATTCGTCCACCACACAAAAAAATATGATACACGCAAACAAAACAGACAAATCCAGATTCTTTACAACCAATATGGCGCTTTTGATCGCTGCGAGTCGGCCACCGTAATTTGCCCCTGAATAATAAGTTACTGTAGATGCGCCCCACAGATATAATGGTCACGTGGTGTCTAAAAAATCGGCGCTTCGCTCCGATAAAATTTTAAAGAGATACAATCAAATTTCTTAAATCTATTAGCTAAAAACAAAAAAAGAAAACAGAATTCAAAAAATTCCCGCTCAAGTAGTAAACTCGACGTGGCTTTAATGATACATTCTGCAGTTTTTGATTTGTTTTTCTACGTCAGCGAAAAAAAAAGAAACATTTTTAAATGGTTTAAAAACCAATTCAGTTTCGTAACATCTGAAGGACAAAACTGCAATCTGTACACGCTTTTTTTATAAGAACCAGTAAATTTTACCGAGGCTCATTATCTTAATTTTTTGCCTGCTTCAGCCTCAATTTGTTCTTAATATGTTTTTATTTCTGTGAACGGTTTAAAAACTCAGTTAAGTTTGAACTAGAAACATTTTCACTTTTTCTGAGCCTCAACCTGAGCTTGTTCTTAAATTGTTCTTAATTTTCGGCTAATCTGAGCCAGCCAGGCCCGTATGCAGG
>JAOBAY020064160.1:0-12516 GCA_025331085.2 Zoanthus sociatus
AGGAAAAATTAGAACATGGTTTTCATTTTCTAAAATTAAGTCAATGGGGACGCCTGAGGACGAATGCAAGCTTTGCCAGTAGCGTCCTCTTTCAATTTTATTAACTTGTAATAAACATTCTTTGCTTTTTGGATTCACGAAATATTCTTAGTTTGTTCCCTCCATCCAATATCTTCTAGGTTGTCTCTGACTGCTGCTCCCTGGTTCGCTTGTATATTTGTGTATATTTCTATAATTTTGAGGGGTTCTGGGGGGTTCTGAGGGGGTTCCGTGGGGGTTTCTCCAGGGGGGTTCTGAGGGGCTTCCAGGTTTTACAGACACCTGGGCTAAAATAAACTTCATTGGATCAGAGTTTTCTATATTCCGCTAAATTCTCAATCAAATATCAATAACAACAACTATACTGGAGTATATTAACAATCTTATTAAAAACTGTTATAAACTGAAAAATGTTAAATAAACAGACGAAATAAATGGTGAAGTGTCTGCTTTTCTGCTAACTATGCATTTTTAGCAAAAGTTCTCTGGCTTTTAAAATTGTTAAAGCACTTACCAGTAAATGAGTTCCATCTTCAAACTTTCCAGCATAAAGTATTTGGTAAGGTGTTAGGCGAATCGAAGGCTAAGAAATAAAAAAGTTCCCACAATTTTGTTTAACAACATAATTTGCTGTGTAAAGCGAGCTAATCAACAAATAAACCACACAAGTGCTAGGAAGTGATGCTAAGTACTAGGGTGTTATGATTTTAAAACATGAATCAAAACCTAAAGAACCAGCGGAAAATTCATTAACAAACATACTTTCGCTGCCATTTCATCTAACGTTTGCTGCTTCACGTAAGACCATGATTGTGCTTTGGAGTTTTGGGTCACTGAGAAGCTGCATCGGAAGTAGGTAGCAGTGGTCGTATGAATAAATCTACCCTTCGTCCAACATCCATAGATTCTCCTGAACGAAAAACGAGACATCTCTTTTCCAAAAAACACTAACTTACACCCTGATCATATTTCTTGTCACGATCAATACACTGAATACATTTTGACCATGTCTTCGGTTCACATCTTTAAAAGCTAAACAGAGTTTATAAAAAATCTCGTTTCAGCCATTCCTTTCTACGAAGGGGTCGAGAGATCACATTCTCAAGACAGAAGAGAATCACTATGAACACTACTTCGTTAATCAAAAAGTTACTTAACTCTTTTAAAAACGATTTTCGTTTTCCTTGTAAAATTTACGTGAAACGATGACCGGTTTGAGCAACGCGAGAACACTTGGACTTTCAAGCGGAAGCGCTTTTCCTACTTAAAACAACCAATCACAATTGAATTTTCCAATAAAGTTGACCAATAAGAACAGCTCTATATTGCGACATTTTCTCTCTAGTCTACCAAGCACGTGAAGTACACATGTTACAGTGGAACCTGGATTTTACGATATGCCTTGGGAAAAGAAAAAAGTATCGTAAAATCGAGGTATCAATTTTACGATATGAAGACAACAACAACAACTTTATTTGCACTGATTATATACACATAAAAAAGGTTAAGTTATAGAAAATATCGTTGTATCGAGGTCGAGTTAGACTGATTTGTTTTATTATCATTTTTGTACGCTTTGTAATAATGTACATTAATATATATATATCATTTGTACTTAATTTATCATTACATATAACACTATACTGCACTGCAATTTTTTCTGATCATTGAATCGCTTTTCATAAACAAAACGCATTGTGTCGTTTCATAGTTATTTGACTTACAAATTTTTCAAAAGTATTTCTGAATTCGTGTTTGACGCTTCCCTTTAACATCGAGCTTCAGAAACGCATCCTCCATCCTACTTAAAGAGCGAAGGAACTCGTGCTCTTTTGCCCCTGACTCATTAAAAGACATCACAAAGTCCCTTAACCCTCTCACGTACTCCGAGGCTTATAAAGGGGTGAGCCATTTCGGTTCCATAACAAAAATATCGTCGTTTTCAGGGTCTGATTCCTCAACACATTCATCTAAATTAACAAGCTAGAAGAACTTATTAAAGACAAGGAGGTCAAAGATGATTAAGATTTAAGTGATTAAATAGATAAAGAGAAAAATATGAAAACGTTTGAAGAGTGCTGTACGTGTGTAGTCACAGGCAGACCACCCATGCGTTCGTGGGTTTAAAAAAATTATTTGAAATTGTTTACATAAAACGAACAGAATCTCTTAGGCTTATGATTGAATAAAATTCTACGAATTGCATACCGCCTAAATTACATATCATTCTGGAAATCTCAATAAAGTTAACTGAAACTTGAGCTTTTCAGAATGATATGTTCGTTTTATGTAAACAATTTCAAATAATTTTTTTAAAACCACGAACACATAGGGTGGTCTGCCTGTGGTGTAGTCTTGTGTTTGTCAATCTTTGTTGATAGTGAAAAAAGTTGGGCTCTGACTGACCTCGTTCCCAGGGCCATCACAACAGGAAAAGCCCTGGGAACGAGGTTGGCCCAGCTCCAACAGGACCGCCATGAGGTCAGGTGAAAACGGGCAATAGTAAATCTTGGTCTTGAGTCACTTGTATCCCAACTGCCCTAAGTAAGATGCATGTAGTATGAGATCAATGGCTGCGTGGAATGTAGCTATAAAGATCAACAACGATATATTATATATAGTAGCTAACGCGTGAAGTCACGAATGTGGGCACTATGGCCATGTTAAGGAAGCTATAGGTCTAAGAAATAATGAACTTGAAATTATAAATAAAACATGGATAACAGTAAATATAGACCTTGCAGTTATTTGTAATTTAAAATGGAACCTGAACTCCCAAATTATTTTTTGATATGTTGAAGTACATATATTTGAAATTTGAAAAATGTAGATTTGAAAGTGGTTTGCAATCTGTATTTTGAAAAAATTATTATAGAAAGGGGTAGTAAATCCTTACTTAGGGTGCCATATTGCACTTTTAACGCGGGCTCAGAACAGTTGCCTCTGACGTCACAACGGGAAATCCTACTGTGTTTTATATCACTGGAAATGTTAGTGAGATTATAAGAGACATTTCATTTCTATAAACCTATATCTGCTTAAAAATTACCTTCATAAAATGTTTTAAAAACTTTTAAAAACGGCCCCTATACAAGTGCACGTTTGTATAATTCTAACTTCGTACAGAAGTTCACAAAACTTTCGGGGGTCTAAACGTCTGGCGCTCGCATTTCAATTACTTAAAAGTCTCGGACTCGCAACGTAAAAGATAAAAACTCCACGAATTTGTAAATTAAAGCGAAACACCGTCTCTCATGAAAGTCTCGCATTTACCATTCGCCACCCCTGCTAACGTAAATGTACTTTGTATTCTTTGACCCGAAGGAAGCTTGCGATACTGTGGATACGATATTCTGCTATCAAAATTAAATGCGTACGGCTTTAGGAATTCAACAAATAAATGTTTTAAGTCATACTAATAGTAACCGCAAACAAAAGCTATAGTGTTTTGTTAATGGCCATTTCTCTGTAACCCAGTGGCTTTGTGGTATCCCACAAGAGGCAATTGATTGGGGCTTCTGTTTTTGATTTATGTAAACGACTTATACCAAATTGTATTGAACACTCTCAAACATGGTCACACGCAGGAGACACCCATTTGACGCTTGCAAGTAACAATGTGGATGACATAAGCCCGGATGGGGATGAAGGAGGGGGGGGGGGGAGGACTACCACATATTGTAGGGTGGGGATGATCGTCGAAAAATTTCAGAATTACCCCTAAAAAGAAACCAGCTAAAAATGAACAGCATTTTTATTCGTTCCAGAGACACAACTTCAAACATCTTCTGCTTGAATAATTTAGGAGAGCATTGTTAAATTTTAGAATCTATTTAAACTTTCAAGAACGGTAACAAATGAAACAAAAAATTATATATGTATGTACTGAGAAGATATGAAAAATGATTTGCATTCATAATTCAGTCTATTATAGAACTTAGAATGATACCCTAAAAGATACCATCTTAGATTTTGGTGGCCCCTATTGACACCCTAAAAAATTCCAGACTCCCTGATCCCTATAACACTGCAGTATATTTTCAATTCTTAGATTCAAAATTATATATTGCTCCGTCGTCTGGGATAATTGCAACACATTCCACGCCTCTAGGCTTCAAAAACTACAAAATAAAGCAGTAAGATAAGAGTTTTTAACCTGCTCTAGTCAATGACGCTAGAGCAGACAGTCTGAGAAGGAAGCTTGCCTGGAAAAAAAGCTAAATTCCCTGAGAAAAACCCATAAAGCTGTCATGGCTTTAATGGCCTCGCTCCTGATTATATGCGCTTCATGCATGTTTACGGACCGTAGCAGGGTGTCTCAGTCGTACTCTTTGAGAGGCACTGAGGGCAAACTAGCTATTCTAATGTCCCGCAACAAATATCTTAAGTATAGTTTTGGCTAGCGTGGTGCCATGCTGATCAGTGCCCCAGAAGGCGGAAACAGCTGTCCATAGCTGCTAACATTCAGGCTTACTATTATTTAGGGTTGATTTAGGCGAGGATAATGCCCGCTATTAACGTGGTCTTAGTTCCCATTCCATTGGTTTTCAAATTAGCTGCTGGCACCCGCGTGCAATCTATACTTGATGTTTATCGTATGGGAAGAATCTAATCTCGCACACAGGTCTGGGTACGAGATTTGAATGTGTCTACATGAACGGCAGTCTGTTGAGCAACTCAAAAGCAAACATATACTAAGGTATTTAAATTCATGATATTTAAAAGTGAGAGGTCCCGTAGTCAAGTCTAGTACGTCTTACATAGTAGCTAAATCCTTTACGAGCCAAGTGGCCCATGGAGCCGGCGCTTATTTCCAGTTTCTGTAGTGTTAAGCGGACGAGAGTCTTTGACTTTCTCTCGACGGGACACTAATCCATCACAGGTTAGATTTTCAAGGCTGTCCTAATTAAGCTGTCTCACGAGCTCAGATGTGTTAGCTCTAGGATGGTAATTAGGGACTTAAAGAAACCAGGACGGCAGCAATGACGACGGTTTATATTTAATTTTGCATTTTAAATCAACGATAAATTGTTAGTTGCGGCTTTGCGTGAGATTCACGAACAGTTGAAGGTAAAAAGTTCAGCTTCGATTCTCAAATTTTGTTGCTCAACGTTCGCGTTGTCCACAAAACCTCAAATGTAAGCTTCCGCGGCGTGTCAATGAAGACGACGTCAAGCAGATGATCAGTTCGTTACATTCCAGCGTGCAACTATTGTATTCATAATTAAGGCTATTGTGCTTTGCCGTTTGCGTCGCCGTTCCCGTTCTCGCATCTCAAACAGCGTTTACACGTAGTCGGCTATTTTTGTAAACGTACATTTTTTTTATCCGTTTAGCCCAAGTGTTTATACGTAAACGCCGAAAACGATGAATTTCGAAAACGCTAGATATGCGTTTACGTGTGAACGGTCGAAAACGGATAAAAATATAGCCGGATAAAAATATAGCCGTCTAAGTGTAAATGCTCCCTTAAAGTCTCTATTGTTGGTGACAAGACGTGCAGCAGGACTTGCTCTGTCTTGAGGAAATCTTTACTTGAGTGAGGACTCCATGCTGGAGCAGCGTATTCCAAGATTATTTGCAGTTTGATGACGATATACATGCCGACAGACTGAGAACAGACTTCACTCAATCCTGAATATTTTCTCAATGTTCAAAAACGTCAGCTTCTCACACTACTTTATATAGCCTGCACCGCAGACACTATATGACTTCGAAAGAACTTGGGCCGGCTGCCGCACTGCAGATTAACCACTTAGGTCATTATAAAAAATGTCATTTTCGCCTTTCCACGGCTTTAGTACGTTTTCATCTTTCGGCCTCACCTGCTTGATCCACGGAACTTTGCCCGGCAATTCTAAAACAGTCAAATCGAAGCCGAGTATAAAGCAGACACTGATAAAAATTAATGCCGATAGTAGCTCAATATCCAATCAATAAGTTAAAGTTGTAAAAAAATGACGGACCTAACAAAAATATTAAATAAATAAATAAAAAAAAAAACAGAACTCATTTCATTCTAAATGAATAATTAAAAATTTGTAAACATATATTATTCTCTTTCAAGCGCCTCTTCTGACAGCGTTTTTTATATTTAAGATAAGAAAACCTGAACATAACTTTTTAAAAAACATGTCTTTCTTTTTGGTAACTATTTATTCTTAACTACATGAAACATATTCAGTATGATTTTATTTTCTCTTGTTATCAGTAATTTCATTCAACTTATAATGTATTATCGGAGGAAAATGCAAATAAAACCTGTAGAAATGAAAAGATTATGAATATTCAAAACAAGCATATCCTTAATTTGCAGCGATAATATTGAGAGATTTTAATCTAATCATTTCCCGATCTGTGTCTTCTGACAGGCTCTTCTTCCTCTTCATGGAAACGCCTCGCACCGACCGCTCCACGAGTGGCACTCAAAAGTTCAGCATCAGGTTTTCCTCTGTTCTCATATAACAAAACATTTAATGTTTCTTCATAAATTCTTGCTTCAGGAAATTCAACTTTGGTTTGTTTCTTTTCCGTTGCATAAACTATTGACGTGCAACAAACTTCTGCGATTTTTTTTGCATTGCCATAAAATGTCCAACAGCATATTTCATTGTTTCCTATTAAATCCTTGATGAATAAAATTCTTCCGTTAAACCTTAGAGAAAGTTTGTCAAATAGTTCAATGTTCTTCAGAAGGTTGTCGTCTGATTGGCTAGGAAGAAAATAGAGAACAATTAACACACACCCTATTATGAGACTGACTTGAACAAACCAAGAATGTTGTGACTTTTTAACTATTAAATAAAATCTTATGTATTAATTATTAGTTATGCTTCTCCAGAAATTCCAGAAAGGTGACAATACTCTTGTCGTTTGATTAAGTGCATCAGTGTTTCTCAGAACCAAATTTCTGGAGTCAATGCATAAGATATCGAACAAATTCTTGTTGTTTAATTATAGTAAAAAAGTAAGTTTACCTTGTATATGAGTACTTATTATTTGATCTGTTGTATGAAAGCTTGACTATGGGCTGAAAAAACAATTAAAAAATATTAATTAATACCGGCACTATCCAGGGTCAGCCAGGGTTGTTGGCTATGCAATATTTTGGGGCATTTAGTATTAGGTATATGGTTTCTTTTTGGGTATATTGATATTGCACTATCCCTTGGCCTACCCTGATGTCAATAATTATTCTATGTACACCCAAATTTACGGTGTTCAACTTATCCATAGAGAAAATAATGCCCTGGGATCCCTGCAGTTACCTCATACATTACAATAACTGGCTGCCTTTGTAAATGTAGTTTTTTAAGAGAAATTTAAGTTTGGGGGAATTTTAGTGAAGTGTGGAAATTAATTTTGGAGTTAATATTTGATAGAAAACTGCCAAAGCGTCCCCTAACAAAAGTTGCACTTTCGCATGGTCTGGAGGGACGGTTTGGCGGTCATCCCCCAAATTCTTCTAACTCAAATACTACTTTCAACTCTTTCACTATAAATATTAAATATTATACAGTATAAGAGAAGCTTAAGCATGTGGGATGTAGCTAGAAAAATAATCAAGTTTTTTGACGTTTGAAAGAAAACAAAAACTTTTTTGAGCCTTCTTTTCGCAGCTGTTTAACCCTTTTAGACTAAGTTAGATATCGATGTATCACCCATTGCAGGGTCTAAAAACATCTAACAGCCACAAAAAGTATAAACATGAATATAACTAATTTGTCAGTGAACCAATATGAATAGGCCACGAGCTCGAATTGAGCCAGCAATTTTATCCGTAGACAGCTGTTTCGTCTTTTTGGGACTCGTCAGTACGGTGTAGGGAGCAATGAGTAAACAGACAGCTAAGACAGTTGCTTCGGCACACTGAAACTTCACTCACGTTATTGCAGCCACCAGAAGGGCAAAACCTCACGTGCAGAGCAGTTGGCCTAGCGAGGTGTAACTACCGCTTCCAGAGCAGCTGAATGCCACCTGGTATTTTTCTTTTAATATATTTTTAAAGTTACAACTGAATAGTGTTGTTAATTGGTGTTAACCATGGTGAAGGTTGCTTCAAGAATGAGTGTCAACTAAGTTTATGTTAATATCTAGTCGCCGGCAGTTACCTTTCCCAAATTGTTGGTTTACTATAATGCCTTTTATAACGTATAATTTTTGTGAATAAAATTTTATTACATTTGTGGTTAAATTTTTATTACATTTGTGGTTAACATTTTATTAGGGCATTTGTGGTTGTTATTACATTTGTGGTAAATTTTATTACATTTGTGGTTAGTATTACATTTGTGGGCGTTTATTACATTTGTGGGTGATACAATCGACATCCAACTTGTAACATAACGCAGTAAAAATAAGACATTTGGTAATGAGACCAGAGGCCCTGTCAGCCATCCTCATTGGTGAACTTATGTTTTACAACAGAATTTATGCATTGCACAAAATTAAAAAGCTGGTATGAAAGTATAACAATTGAATTTTCACTGCTAGGCGCTATGTTCGAAGTATAAAACATCATGCTGTTTTTGAAACTTTTCTGCATTGATAAAAGGTTTTTGTTATTTTTGGGATGTTCAATGCATTTTTTGTTTTTTCTTCAACGTTTCATGGTCTTTGACTCGTCTTCTTCAGATATTGGCGTATCATAGTTGTTGATTAAATATTTTCTTAAGTACTGTTTTTCAATGGTCTATATTTGCATATGTATTCAATGGCGTGTTGTTGTTGTATATATATCTTTTCATATACCTGAAGAAGACGAGTCAAGACCGTCGAAACGTTGTAGAAAAAACAAAAAATCCATTGAACATCGCATAGCCTAGTGGTCAGGGCATCGGCTTTAGAATATCAACTTCGGAGGCAAACAGTCAAGTTCGATCTCTAGTTGTAGACACAAGAACG
Source organism: Zoanthus sociatus (assembly GCA_025331085.2). NCBI lineage: Eukaryota > Metazoa > Cnidaria > Anthozoa > Zoantharia > Zoanthidae > Zoanthus > Zoanthus sociatus. Next base: position 8,944 of record JAOBAY020064160.1, read on the forward strand.
TTTTTCTTTGTAAACTTATAATTTAATACAACATTTAATAGCTTGAAAGTTTACAGCCAAGTGAGTGAGTGAATTCAACTAACTTCTATACCTCATAGATGACTGACGTCATCCATTAGGTAAAAGAATACAAAGAAAATTACTGAAGATTAAAAGTAAAATTCTCTCAGATTTGTTCAATGAAAATTATGGGTTCAAGGTGGGAGGATTTAACAATATAACTGGGACTGGAAGGGTTAAATTGCTCACAAAACTGCAACAATTATTCAACATTTATGAGAGTGGGAGAGATGCGGCTTGTAAGGAATGGGAGGAAAGGCGGGGCGTCAGAGATTCGGTGGGTTATAGATTATCAGAAATAGGAGGGGTGAAAATTATCAATTAGAGGGAGAAGGTGGCGATTATCAAAGAGAGGGATGGGGTTTAGCAAATCATAGAGAGGAAGAGATACTGCTTATAAGAAAGACGGAAGGGGAGGGGATTGTCAGAGATGTGGAGTATAGGTTATCAAAGATAGGAGGGTTGGACATTATCAGTTAGAGGGAGAAGGTGGCGATTATCAAAGAGAGGGATGGGGTTTAGCATATCATAGAGGGAGAGATACCGCTTATGAGAAAGACGGAAGGGTGGGGTTTGTCAGAGATTAAGTGCTGTATAGATTATCAGAGATAGGTAGGGTGGAATTATCAGTTACAGGGAGAAGGTGGCGATTTTCAGAGAGAGGGATGGGGTTTAGAATATCATAGAGAGGGATGCTTGGATAGATGGAACGGATGTGATTCATTTATCAGAAATCGACACTCCAAGTAATCATTCAACACTAAGTCTAAAATGGCAAACAATTTTATTAGAAACGTTAAAGGTTTTTCTAGCGTTATATATAAAAGCACGTCATGAACTTTAAGAGACAGAGCCGTTATGGTTCAAGGAAAGTTTGTACCTGATGCCATTGACATCCTCAAATCCGAACTTAACAAAAAATGAAGTACATCAAGTTTGAGGTTTGACTCTTGAAGGATTTAGCTTTTGAGGTTTAATATATTGAAAATAGAAATGAGGTAGATTTTTACACAATGCGCTTTCATTTTTGTGTAGGATATGTCGGTAAGTTGGGCGTGTCTGTTACTGGAATGTTTAAGAGAGAGGAAAGCTTATATCATACGGGCATGGTACAAAAAGGGGGTTACGGGGTGTGTTTATTCAAGCTAAGCTAACTAAATCCTTTATGAGCCATAAATCCTTTATTTAAAAAAATAATGGAGCCAGTGCTTTAATCTCCGGTTTCTCTAGTGTAAAGCGGTTGAGAGTGGTTGACCTTCCCAGGATGGGACACTAATCCATCGCAGATTAGCTCCCAGCAAACGCTAGTACTCATTTACCTACCCCGGAAGGATGGGAAGCTGAGTTAGCTTAGGCGGGAAAGAAGGTCGCACAAACGTTCAAATCTTGATACAGCCGGGAATCGAACCGGGGACTTTGTGGTTGGAAGACAGAGATCTTACCAACTGCATCATCCACACCGCCAGCTGCTACAATAGTAGCGTTTTCACTAACTCTATCGTGTTTTTAAAATATACAGCTAATAAATAGTTAAATAGCTACAATATTGGGCCCAGTTTTTTCAAAAGCCAATTAGTGCTAACCCCAAGTTAAATAACACGGTCTTGTTTCCAATACTACAGATTTGGATTTGATTTGTAAATTGAGGATTAATATTTTTGGGGGGAAACTCTAAACTGTATTTTACAAAAACCGTACTCTTTTCCTTAAACAAGCAACTACAGCTGTAATTTTTGTTTAACCCAGGGTTAAGTTTAATCCGCCTTTAAACAACTCACCATTGGTATACTATATGACTCTATTATTATTAAGCTAGCAGGTGAATAGCACTTTCCGCGCGCCCTGATTGGTTCATCAAACACCGAGTATTCGTTATTCACCTCGGTCACTCAACTGTGAAAAAATTGATTACGCCCTGATTGCTTGCTCGTGAAATAGACTAGTTGTGAACTTGATTATTCTATTAAGTGCTATTCATCTGCTAGCTTAATACTAAAACAATTATCCCCCTCAGTGTCGGTGCCTAGTGATAGATATTCACCTCGCCGCTTCGCAGCTCGGAAGATATCCACCACTAGTCACCTCCCTTTCGGGGAATAATTGTTAATTATTCCAAAGCTTCATTTAATTTCTTGTTACAGCGTATCATACCCCAGTGAATAGACTTGAAAAAAAGCTATAAATCCTTTACGAGCCAGGTGGCCCATGGAACTGGCGCTTATCTCCGGTTTCTGTAGTGTTAAGAAGATGAGAGTCTTTGACTCCCCCTGGACGGGACACTAATCCATTGCAGGTTAGCTCCCAGCAGACGCTGGTACTCATTTACCTACCCCGAAAGGATGGAAAGCTGAGTTGGCTTAGGCGGAAAAGGAGGTCACACAAATATTCGAATCTCGACAAACTGCCGGGATTGAACCTAGGACCTTGTGGTTGGAAAGCAGAGATCTTACCAACTGCACCAACCACGTCTGCCCTTTATGCAAAGCTTTTAAATATTGTATGCGAGACGTCAGTGAATATTGTTTATCATGGCATTACTTGCCCATTACTTGACTTGTTCTGCTGCAATAAGTAGTTCTCTAAGATGCCACAGCCTTTATCAAGAAACAAATCTCCACAAGGAAAATTGATAACGGATGTTTGATTTGTTTAGTTTTTACATTAGCTATGAGGAACTGTAAATTTTTACCAGTCAGCGTTTCTTCCTAATTGTGATTATGAACCCTTAATTTAGCAATTAGGTTGAAAAAGGTTATTTCTTTGCTTTCCTGTTTATCTTTTCATAGCTGTGATAATGACTCCCACCCGAGAACTGGCTATACAGATCCACCGGGAGTGCAAGAAGTTCTGCAAACCTCTTGGCTTACGCGTTGTCTGTGTCTATGGTGGAACTGGAATAAGTGAACAAGTATGGCTTTTTCTTCCTTCATAATTGCACAGATACTTACTTAATTTCACTGCCCAAGTTACCATTTAAACCAGGCAGAAACATTGGAAGGGGGTTCCTTTCTAGTTCTTACCAGTTAAGCCCCGTATACAAGAGCAATTTTCATCTGACAAATTGTATTGTGCAGATGAACAAAATTGACCAGTTTTTGTATGACAATTATATTTGCTCAAAAACTGGCGTGTTAGTTTTATGTGGCAAATGAAAATTGTCCCATACAGGAAGTTGTCCATGTAGACGAAACAACACATAAAATTGGCAATGGATTTTTATGTTATCCATAGATCCCAGTCTCCAATCTTTTCTTGTCTGATAAAACTTACTTGTGAAAATGGGCCTAAACTTGCAGATAAACAAAACTTGTCACATAAACATTGCCCGTGTAGACAGGGCTTAAAGAATTTCTTTTTATGATAGAATACAGAACTTGGGATTTTATTTTGTATATAATAATGCCAGAAATGGTGATGTAACAGCTAGTTCTCCAGTAATAGAGTTGAATTTTCAAAACATCTGCTTTTAGATCATATTGAATATGTTAAAAAGTTTGTTTGAAGATATCAGCT
>JAOBAY020064171.1:0-12514 GCA_025331085.2 Zoanthus sociatus
GATTGATAAAACATGGTTCGTGGTTTATGACCAAAAAGAGTCTTTTTGGGGCTCGCCGACAGGCGTTTTTATGTTAACAATGTTGCCCGCTGAGTGCGTGGTTGCTGGGAAACAGCGAAACTTGTGCACGTGCGCGTGATGTCCTCTCGTCCAATAGGTCTACGAGAAAAATGGACTTTGATAGTTGGTATATAACAGATATATATATTTCCACAAGTTGTATATTTTTTATAACAAGTATTTTGTCCGTATCGGCGTGCCATACGGTACTGAGACATTAAAACTGAACAAATTTTTATTGCTTTTTTAAAAATGTTAAATGAGCAAGACTAAGACGGTACAAAATACCGGTCCCCTCTGCCACGCGCGCCCCCGACATGCTATAAATAACGAATTAAAACTAATGCTGTTAAAATTATTGCGCAAGTAATTATAGAAAATTTCCCGTGTAATAGCATTAACGCGGATTTGCCCAATTCGCGTTAATTTTATGATGCGTTACTCTTAGGTAATATTTGAGTTGGGGAGTGGCAGATCATTTTCAGAGAGCCCAAGGCTCCAGATAGGTATACGATAGGAAAGGGACCCCGGGCAAATGTGGGGACTTTGCAAATGTCTAGTGCAATTGCCCCACCTGCAATTCAATTGATCAAATTCCCCACATTGTCCCCTGGTACTTGGGGCACTGCAACTCTGTATCATAATATAATCGAACTTTATATTTTCTATCAAAATCTAGAACAAATTGCGTTTTCAAATTTCAGAATCAACTTTTCATTTCTCAGAAGCAACAGCGTGATTTCCAAAGCTATTCATTCAAAAACACTCTTCCATCAAGTCAGCAGGCCCATACGAATATACTAAAAGTGAAGTTATCTTAATTGTATTTTTAAAAACACATACAAAACAAAAAACGGTTGGTTGATATATATCGCCACGTGGTTTGAAGCAAGGTACCAATTAAAAGACATGGTGAATAATTCACAACAATTCGTGCATAAATTACGCTTACCTTTGGCTAGCAGCTCTAATAGGCCATCAGCTGCAATTGCTTTCTTCGAAGTGTCAACTCTGCTGATACATAATCTGAAAAGCTTTTTTGAAGCCATCATGAAGAAAATTTGCTTTAAAATGTCAACATAAATTAAGTACCGCGGGAAAATTTCTGTCAAGTTTCTCGACCCAGGTCCCAGGCCCGATCACGTGAAGCCACGTACGAATCAAATATCTCGACCCGGGGCAAGCGAACACGATCAAATTTCCCCACCGCTGACGGTCGTTCGGAGTCAAATGCCCCATCTATTGCCGGCCTCCCTCCCTCCGACTTAAAATTGATAGGTACATAAGAAGAAAATATTCTTGTCACCAGTCTCCACTATCTCGTGAAAAGTCCCCACATTTACTCCAGGGGTGGGGACGGTGTACCTATATTTCCCCACACTTCCCCACTGCACGGGGATGTACTTATCTCAAAGACCCCATATTTTCCCAAGTATGCCCGGGGTCCCCCCTCTTTCCAACCCCCCCATCCATCCCTCGGGAAAGCCGATGACAGGTGCAAAAGCCTCTATCCAACAAAATAGAAATAGTTTTGGTATAAACTAGAGGCAACTGATCTATGGAAACTTTCCTTCACAAAAAAGAAAGATTTTAAGAAAAAAATATTTTAATTGAACCACAGAGCGTGCCAAAACACACGCGCATGAGCAGCTCGATTCACGACACAGCAAAGAATCCATCTTTAAACAAAAGCTTCAAGCCCATGTAATTTTCCTGTTTCCGATGGGACTAACTAAAGAGTATAAAGCTTTGAATTTTACGCGACAAACAGAACATTGATGATGACTTGTAAGTCGAAAACGTTTGGTTTTTATACAACTTAAAAAAAATTTACAGCCTTAATAATTTATCCAGAATTAAAACAACCACTGCCACAGCACATCGATTAAGTTAGTCGGCATACTTCCTCGCACTATCCTGGATACTCACATTCATGATCATTGATTTTAAATCTTTTAATGCCCATTGGTATCTTAAGGTTACGGTACACTTTAAGGTAGTGTTACACAATCAAACTTTTAACGCGACTTTTCGCGCAACGATGTTCCGTTAAAAGTTGGCGTGACATGTTACACGAGCCATCTTTCGCAAAATTCGTCTTTTTGTGTTAAAACTCGCAATGCGTTGCCGAGCAAAATATTGCGCAAAAGGTCGGCTCCGGTACCATGTTACACGACAGTCAACTTTTAACGCAACATCGTTGCGCGAAAAGTCGCGTTAAAGTTGGATCGCGTAACACCACCTTAAAGTAAAGTTTTCTGTTTATTACTTATATCTTCTTTGTTTTACGTCATGCACCCTTCAATCTATACACCTTTGGAAAGGTTATGAAATTCTTTAAATAATGGTATAAATTGTTTTTTGGAAATTATTTTTGTAAGCGAAGACGTTAATTTAGACAGAAAGGTTTTCCTTTGCGGAGTTCCAACTAACTAACTAAGTTCTGCATGAAATATTTTGTTGCTGTTAAAAAATTACTTAACTTAAATTCCAAAATGGTGTCAGGGATTTTTGATAGCATGCGACAGCTGATTCAACAAACTTTTACATTTCAGAGATAAATGCTTAGAATTGACTTTATAAAAAGAAAACTAAATTGAATTTCCAAATTTCCTGACACCATTTTGGAGTTCATAATATAAACTATCGTTGTGCCAAATTTTGTGGCGATAGCTAAAAAACTGATTGAGTTTTTATATATCCGCACGTAGCATTAAAAATTCTCTTTCGAGAAAACGTATTTGAAAAAACACAGCCAAGTTAATTGTTTACTTTCGGTAACAGTTTCACTTGGAATATCTGAAGAACCAAATTAGCATTTGAATTTTTTTTTTTTGAAAGCTGCTTTTACGGACAAGCGTTTTCATTTAAAAAAATAAAATTTGATAATTTTTTGCATTTCAAAGTGTCCCGTAACCTTACTTAAGGGATTCCAGTTTTCTAGTTTGTTTCACAAAAAACAGTAGGGTGTCTAGGATCTTGAGAACAGCTGTTTAATTCCTCGATTATCCGAAGTTAAGGTTACTATGTTCGGAGAATTGAGAATATCCTATATTTCTAATTTCAAAGTATTGACGCAACGTATTACATGACCTTGCAATTGTTGACGCGCGGTCTGTCAAAATTCGTACTCGGCCCACGGACCGTATTTTCGCGTATTCGGACCGGTTTCCCGGATGTTGATTTCAGAAAAATTTCAAAGCTTGCAAAATTTCTTAAAAAAACGATTTTAATGAACCTCCGAAATTTTCAAAAAAATTTCCGAAGATTTAAAAAAATAGATATATATAAAGGCATATAATAAACGATTTATTAACCTCGCATGCTCAGTCTGTATGTAAACATATCAGAACTCGGTCTGTTTTGTACGAACCTCGCGCGCTGAGCTCGTTCGGTACCGTCAAGATCGAGGTCTAATATTTTTACATACAGAGCTCGCGCTCGGTTTATATAAACAGCTAACGAGGCGCCTAGCGCCGAGTTGGTTTTAATCATTTCATATCTAACAAGCGCGAATGGAATAATTGTTTTATTAATTTCATGACCTTTCCGAACCCTTCGATACTTGAAAATGACAACAAAATTTTATTCTGACATTTTTCAGCTTGGCAACACTTTACGCAGTTAGTTTCCATATATGGTCATTCGGTATATGAGCTGATAACCGAGATTGAGTGAACCAATTAGAACGCTAGAAACGCAATATTCGAGGTTGAAAATTTGATAATGTTAGTTATTGTATAAAACTTTTGAATTATTTTACACGGTAGAGTAAACCCTGGGTATTTATTGACCGTAAAAAACGTAGAAGTTAAATACGAGAGCATCTGAATTATCAACCTGCCTTTCATTGATCGAAACGGTAAATAACGAACGGAGTGCGCACGTTCGGTTGACGTCAGTGACGTGGGCGCATGGGTTCCTGGGTAAAAGTCTACTCGGGGCTCCTGTGCGCTATAGTCCGTTTTAGTGAAAAAAACCCTGAACATTGCTCTGCTGTTTCGCCATTGGAAACCTTGTTTTTATATTGCAATCTTGTTTAAATTGGCTGATTGCAAGTAATACCCATCGTTCTGTGTATAGGTCAGTTTTAATTGATTTATATTGTCCGTTATTTATAACAGGAAGCAGAAGAGTTGATTCAGGGATCGTTCAACCTGAGAGCTTTTGATGAAGATCCATACGAATCGCCTGACTCTGAGGGGGAGGACGAGGAATGAATGTAACCATTTCAATACCTAGACAATAGCTCAAAGCCCTGAAACGAAAGCAATTGATTATGCAAAGCAGAGAGCTGCTTATAGTATAACCTAGTTTGGAGAGAATACACGTTTTTATTTTTGAAATGGTGTTTAGTTCTCGATTTGTAGTAAAAGCCCTCTGTCCCCATAGTTCTTTAGTAATCTCTTTCAGTATTTATTTTAGTATCATAGTCCGAATGGCGAGTTCTACCCAAATACATAATGCATTAAGTCATTATTAGCTCGTTCGGCTACAATAACATCTTATGGAATGATATATTTTTATATGCTTGTTATTGTTGACATTGAAATCATTAGAACAGTGATGAAACTCAGTATACATAATGGAAATTCCTTTTTGACATATAACGAAGGCATTAGTTGAACAGGAGCAGTGGAAATATTTGTATTTTTTTGTCAACCCGAAATTTCTTATTCATGTATTTATAAAGAGGTGTTACTAAACTTTAGCTTTTATTAATATTGAATTAAAAAAATTAAACCATCGTATGATGGCTGTAAAAATGTCTGCTACTTGATTGTGGTCATTAATCCGTCAAAATCCAAAGACATATATATGTTTATGGGCGGTGGAAAACCATCTCTTTGAGGTGAGAGGCCCGGCTGTTGATTTCTTGGTACTACCACCTTAAGTTATACAAAAGGATCCCCCAAAAGTAATTTTCAACCCAGGTTATAAAATAGTAAAAAGATATGTCGCTGTAATACTGCCTAAAGGGAATATTGGACAACGAAAAAATATTCCGTCAAATGACCGATTTGTTCCAGTTTCTGCGCTTTCAGAACCTTTAGTTCTTAAAAGCGGGAGTTTTAATTTTGGGTTTTTCCTGCAGGAGCAAATTTTTCGAACAGCACTCGATCTACATGAGTTTGCCAAAAAGAATCCTCGTTTTTTTTTTATTTTATTTTTTTTTTCTACATTTTTTTAGGATGAAGAAAAAATGATGAATAGCTTTAGTTCATGATGTGGTTATGAAATTAATTTAAGCTTGCCATGAATCCTGTCCATCAATCCCATTATGTTAGTGAGCGTCTATAGCTATGAGCTTGACTTCTGTGAAGATCGATTTGTTCATTTTGAATGGTGGGCAATTCCAGTTTCATAGTTTGACTACCAAAAGTATTTTAGTCGGAAAGTTGAGGTTCCTTTAACCTATCAACCCTTTAAATGTCAAAACTTTTGATTTAGCTCAGCTTTTAACCTAACGGACATTTTTTTAATATATTACATGCACATAATAAAATTGTTCTTCCGTAAGGCCTACTCCGGGATCCAAAATCGCCGTAACCTCGAGCGATTTGGGGCGATTTTCGGCAATTTTGGCAAAAGTCGCCCTTAAAACACTCTGAACTTTAGCGATTTTGAGCGATTTTATGCAATTCTAGGCGATTTTGTGCAATTTTAGGCGATTTTGAGCGATTTTATGCAATTTTAGGCGATCTTGTGCGATTTTGGGCGACTTTAGGCCCCGGACTAGGCCTTTCCGTAAGAGTAATTGAAAAATTTGAACAGGGCAGCATTAACTTTAACGTACTGAATTTACACAGTATTATTGTACTGAAAACAATTGTTTTGGGGGAGAAACAGGGATACCTAGGGAATGTTTGCTGGACGGAACTGCATACGGAGTGCTACGGCGATAAACATTACGAAATTTGATCATTTTTATTTACTACATTAAATTTACAAAGAAAGAAAGTCTCCTGAATGCAAAGAATCGCGCGCACAACGTAAAATAAACTAGAGGCCACTTGTTCGATGTTGGATCTCTTGTTTTAGATATGCGTGTAATCAGGATCGGCCAGTGAAGGGAAGTGAAATACCAATATATATACGAAAAAAATATCCAATATACCCCAAAACACTTTAAAACTAATCAGCAAAATACCAAAATTTGAAAAAACAAAACATGATATACTTCATACTAAAATTTAAGAGAAGTAATAATTACAGTAATACCCAAATTTTAGCATTAAGATATAGCATATTTAATCTTAAATACCCCGAAATGCCGTATACCCAAAAAACCCGGGCCGACCCTGTGTAAGGAGACGTCACTCCTCAGTATATAAATAAAATCTAAATGCAGGGCCATTACAATATCATTTAATTTACCATTAAGCTTGCCTATAAATGTTCTTGTACTCAATAGGCCTGCAGTTAAGATTTTATTAATGTTAACAAAGAAAGATATTCAAGTAAACAGTAATGCAAATGAAGTGAGAAAATTTGTGTTTAAGCTAATGTTTACACTGAAAACATTTAACTGAAAAAAGTAAAACCCATTGAAAAGTTAATGACTACAAAATACCGAATGTTAAATCAACTTCAATGTTAAAAATGGAAATAAGCCACAGTACATGCACACTACCATTATTTTCTATCAAAAATTTATCTTACGCGGTTTCCAATGCCTGTACCAATGAATTCAATTGAACTGGTGCCCGATTTCACCGCCTATCAGTCTGAGAAATTGTTGTTGTTGTTTTGTTGTTGTTGTTTACAACTCATATTTTATAAGACTAAAAGAGGTCGAGGTTGAAATTCTGTAAAACTAAAGAACATCAGAGCGTTTGAAAGTGATTAAAACTGAATGTCGATAAACTTCAAAAACAAGTCCATAGACTTTATTTTCCGAGATGGCTTTATCTTAGAGACTACTTTGCAAGATATAGACCGGGTATCAAGATTATTCAGCAAACCCAAGAGGGAGGGCTTCTTCTTCGAGATTAAGCCCACTTGGCATTTTTGTCGAAATTTTAAAGTTTGCAATATTCTGCGCAAATATAATGAAGCGTATAAATAGTCCGTGTGGAACCGTATGTCTACAAAACTATTGCACGCCAGAATCTCTCGGCTACTCGAAAGCATATTCAGTCAGTCACGAACGAACATTCATTCAGTATAAAAAAAGAACAATTTGAGACTCAGATCACCAAAAAATTAAAAACATCATTTGTCTTAGTTCAAAAAAACATGTTTGTACAAACAAATGTACAAATGGAGTTATCAGATTATTTCAAACAATGATACCATTTATTTTAGGTCACAAAAGTTCATATTTGACTCGTCTCCCGCAAATATCTGTTTGTCTGTTTACTATATTTAACAATTTTGTACGATGAACTGACTTTGTTTTAAAGCCGATCGTAGATGTTACTGAAGAAACTTCATTTCAAGGTATCAGAATAGGGAGTTACACAGTTTTAAAAAACAACATTAAATTATCGCTTCCTAGCTAAGTGGCCAGCTTCAAACTCGATATTAATATGTCGTTCTTTCGCAATTCTTATCTTTTAAATGTGTCTTGATTAAAGTGATACAGTTGTAGACAGGAACTGCGACAACCTAAAATAGTTCTGTTGTTGTGTACTTTTTGACATAAAAGTTTTGTTTAGTCGAACAGCAGAAGTACTCTTGTTCTAGAAAGAACAGAACTCGTAAACTTCACTGTTGCAATTTTCATCTTGATAACGAGTTGATGACAGACTTTACTAATTCAAACATTTATAGATTCCGTTCAAAGTTAACCTTCACTTTACGTCACGTCGCGTCTTGAATTTCTAGTTTTTGAAGAAAAAATGGGAGACGAAAACATATAATTCTTTTCAAAATGTTAATACTAAATTATTTTTTTCAAGCAAAGAAATAGAAGAATTGGATGAAAAACAGCGAAATAAAATGTTATCGCAGTTGTCTAAAAATCTAATTAGTGAACAAACAAAACATAAGAAATAAATAAGGAAAATAGAAAATGATTTTTGAAAATTAAAAAAAAACAATGTAGTTTTAATTGATTGACTTCACATGACCTAATGTGTACACTTTATGAAAGGATTGTCGGTTACAACAAAAAGATTTTGTATTTCATTTGTAATGGAAATTCTTTAGTTGTAAAAAAATATATATTAGTCAACTTATTTTGTGGCTGAGCACTCGCAGCTAATATCTGTTTAACTATCTGGATGCACTAGTAAACAGAACATAAGTTATAACAAACATAAATTGTAATAACAATTGTTAGAGCTTGCTTTTAATTTTCATCAAGATTAAGAACACTTGTCCCTAATTTATTTTTATTTTTCTCAAGTTCCAAGTGTCGGCTTTCATTCAAACCAATCATATTGCTCCTTTGTAAGAAGCATTATAACAAAGAACTTGGCATTTACTAAATTTGAAACTGAGTAGCTCAATTCAAATCAAAGGCGTGACTGTGGGCGCTGACTTGTTCCTGCTTTTGTTGAGTTCAATATTTGCACAAGCTTGCTCGAGCTCGTCTGAGGCACTCCATCGCTTGTCAGTAGAATACAGTCCTCACGATTACATAGCTAAGGAAATGGCAGATTTAAAGAAGGAAAATCCTGAAAAAACCTATATGATTAAGGCAGAGGTTGCAAGGTAATTGAACAGTTTTGTTAGTGTATCTTGTTACTGTAATGGATTCAGAAAACCTTCCTATATCTGGGCACGGAATGATTCGTCTACTTTTAATGCCCAAAAAAACCTTTAGGCTAAACGCTTTCGTGAGGTATAAATCGAGCATTATTATCTGTAACACTGTACGTTAACAGCTTTTTAAAAATATCTTCTTCCTCCATTTCTAGTAGTACTACTCCGTCTTTTAATTAAGACATCCAGGACGTATTTATGTATCATTCTAAAACTATAATAACTATAATAACTGTTCAGGATTTACGAGAGGTTAATTTGTCAAGAGCATATATATAGCGTATTGTTTTCCAAACGACGGCTTTTGTATAAAAAAACAATTGTAATGGAAACGTCCATGTATTTGTTTAACCAGAAGAAACTTTTTCAGGTTTATTTACCAGACATTATGACAGTCTGGCAATGACAATTAAATTTTGAGTTTTTTGTCGCTTGGTAGCAGCGAGATGGCAGACTTAATGTGAGTAGCACAAAATAGATTGTACGAGTGAAACTTTCGTTCCACCTAAATTGACAGTTCCAAATTGCTTTATGCGTATTGCGTTAGAGTTATTGAAAATCACATTACAAATGGAAATCGGATTAAATGAATGCGTGATTTAAGCTGTGGCGATCACAAAAACAAATAAACACCTAGATCTAATTTCAATTTAATTTTTTTTCCCAACTGATAAATATGCACTTGAAATGATTGTGTTTTATAATATCGCCAGTGTTGAGAAACTGTGCCCATATTTTAAGCCTTAACAAAATGATTTAAAATCTTAAATAGGTATTTAAGATGATTTTTATAAGCAAAAATTTACTGCTGTTTCCGAAGCATGCAAACGATCACTTGAATGTTTAAAATCTTTGCTATTTTATTTGGTCTATTAGTGACACTAAATTGACTAAATACCAAACGTGATCTGTTTAAAATGTTTACGAGTTCTAAGTGATCGTATAAAAAAGAAACCGATATAAAACAAGCAGCTTTTAGAATAACAAGTGAATATAAGCACCTTGGCACACATAACATAACCAATCACCAGGTGGGGCCTGGTCAATAAAAAATGAATTAATATACTAATTAATACATAAAGCTTTCTTCCGCCATTGTTGCTGTTTTGAAATTGTTACTCTTGAAAGCTACGTTTCACACACAAAGCATGTACTTTGTTTATCTCTGCTATTATTCAAAGGTCATAGATAACTTAGATTTTACATAAAATCTTTTCCAAAGTTCAGAGACTTGTTTTCATGACGCTGACAATAGACATGCGAAGTAGATGACAAGTCCTTGTCTAAAAACAAGGCCACAGACATTAAACTGAAGAGTAAATATTTGGTATTAAAAAAAAATACATTGGAAAACTTCAAAGGTGTCGTTAACTTGCAAACTTTATGCAACGTTTTGTGTGTTTGCACGCACGTCATTCTCATGAATAATTCCCTTTATGAAAACTGTTCCGCATGAGTAACTGACATCTTGGATTCTTACTCCTCCAAGATGGCGGACGATAATTTTGTGACGTCACGTGCAAACACACTCTAAATAAGGCCAAAGAGAACAAACATTTGCTTTGTTGTTATGATTTCCAAGGAATTTTCCGCTATGCTATACAAGAACTTGTTCAAGATCACCTTGGATGAACGTCAAAAGTTCTAACCATCATAACCGTCGCTTCTTTTGTCCAGGCCCTCATCCTATAATATAGAGAAACTATTGGGCAGAGACTAGCATGGCAACTCCCAATCTTTTTATCCCCTTCACTTCCTCTACAATGGGCATAGTACTGACAAATGCAGTTCATGATGAACAAAGAAATCACACCAGAGTTTAAAAAAGGTGACAAGCAGTTACACTGTAACCTTTGGTCACAGTATCTGCTTCGAATCATTTTCTGATTTTGCGTTGTGCATTATTTCTTCTTTTTTATTTCTGAAGGTTTCCTCTCTTAACGGGGTAACCTGTTTCGATACCCGGGTTGACCTCGGCGGGTTGGAATCTGACAAAAAAATTTCCACATGAACACTGAAACTGCGTGGATCCATGTAAAGTGGTTATGATTTGAGCTCGGAATCTTCAAGATGGCTTCAAAAGATGCTTATGGTTTGCAGGTAAAAAGCAAAGTAAATTCATTTCAGTGGTCGAGTCGGCGAAAGATAGATCAGCTTGCCGATGTAATGAAGCAATATAAAGCTGAAATGAAATTCAAAACCAAGGATTTTGAATGGCAATGCGACACCAGTCTTCTGCCTGGACTAACTTAAACAAAGCTGACCGGTGTCAGTTTCTAAACCAACCCAGGCTAGCCAAACCTCTTCGCATCAAAGATAACCCAGGTCCACGTGAACAAAACCGTCACGAGCCAAGTCAATTCTTGTACGTTTAGATTTTTTTGATTACGTGGTGACCCTTTGTGTTGTGGTTATTGTTTGCAATTAATCGTAAAACGCGCCCATAAGTTTTGCCTCTTTTTGCAACCGTTGTTGGTGCTCTGTGCTGTTCGAAGTTTAGCCACGACGGCTTTGCCGAGACCAGAGCAGAAACAAACAAAATCAATAAAAAAATTAAAGAAAAGAAGTTAAAGGTGGAGTTGATTCTCCTTCACAAAACCTTTTCGTACCCCGGGTTGACGACCTAGCCCGGCTTGGCTGCCTACCTGGATGCATGTAAACGGCCCCTAAGATACCAAATACAATGAATATAAAATGCAACCTTTGTTACAATGTAATGAAATTTAAAAAAATTCCTTAAACTGTTGATAGCTCTAAAAGTATAACTAGGTCCACTATAGTTTCTGAACACTTCCTTTCTAATCCCGTTCACTCTCCAACCGATACGATCCTGAGACTCCATTGAGTCCATTCGAAAAGCTTGAGATCAACTCTCATAGAGCCAAAACATTTGAACCTAATTGCTTAAAAGCCAGAGATGGGAAGACACTAATCAGATGTTTTTGGCTCCATCTATTACTAAATATCTTTTTAAAAAAACACGCGTGCATATAGGACGTTCATAGTACTGTTCATCATTTGTACATATGAAGAAAGTTGGTAACGGTCAGCCAAAATAATGTAATATTACAAATTTACAACGTCGTATTGTTATTGATTTTCTTTTCTTATACCACGTACTTGTCAGCTACCGTAAGACGTCTTTACTCTTTTTTGAACTTAACTACAAAAAGTAAATATAAGCATACTTACACTGTGCCTAATAATCATGCCCCGGGGGAACTCCCTTGAAAAATGGGTAGGGGTGCTCGACGGGAGGTTTTGATCCATAAATTGATACTCCGATTTCAGATCTAGACCCTACCAAGTACAACCATAGTTAATCATTTTTTTATTTAAAACGATTTGTTCATACTACGATCTAATTGTTTTATTGTTGTATTTTTTGGTTTCTCAAAACAACAAATCTGACCCTAAAAGCCCTAAAAGGTACGCTGTGAGCAGCTTTTTTATTAGATCCAGAGACATCAACTTCAAACACCTTCTGCTTGAATAGTTTAGGAAAGCATTGTCAAATTGTCAGATCTATTAATTTTAAGAACAGTAACAAATGAAACAAAAAGATTATATAAAATTATGTATATATTGAGAAGATATGAAAAAACGATTTGCATTCATAGTTCAGTCTATTAGAACTTAAAATGATACCCTAAAATATACCATCTTAGACTTTGGTGGCCCAAAAACCTCTTAGACACCCTAAAATGTACTAGATCCCCGATTTTGACCTCTAAAAGATACG
>JAOBAY020064182.1:0-12512 GCA_025331085.2 Zoanthus sociatus
GTCGACTCGACTTTTAGATGGGTCGACTCGACTCACAGGAAATCAAGTGGTGGAAGTTATCTTTAGTACAATTTAATGCACGTTTTTCGAGTAACAGGAAACGAGATGTAAAAATAATTACCCTTGGCAAAAATTAAAGGAAGTAAACTCGTTGTGAGAAACCCAAAACGTGTCATTAAATAGACGGGTCGACTCAACTCGACTGAACATGAGTCAAGTCGTCTTTGGAAAAGTCGAGTGGACTCACCGGAAGTTTTTTCGTGAGACACTTTGAAAAATATGACAAAGTTATTTGGGGTTGGGGTACAAATGTTGACGAGTTGACTCAACTTGACTCGACTTGAGTCAACTCGTCAAGAGGAAAGACGAGTTGACTCACCGGAAATCATTTCGTGAGACACCTAGAAAAATTTGACAATGTGATTTTGGGTTGGGGTGCAAATGTTGACGAGTCGACTCAACTCGACTCGACTTGGTACAGCATAGGTAAGAATAGATCTTATGCACGTGCAGTAAAATAGTAGTAGGTCTCTTGTAGGCAAACTTGTTTTCAGTTGTACAAGGAAATATAAGCACTTGGCCGACTTTTTAATTATTTTACCAATATGGTCATTCGACAGTAAGTTACTAGATATTGTGACCCCGAGCAGTTTTGCGCATTCCACAACTTCCAATTCTTTACTATGGATAACTGTTGGGTTGAATTGTGGTGGGTCTCTGGCAAATGAAATTCGCAGCTCTTTAATACATTTATCACCGTTAAGTTGGACTCTGTTTTCATTGGACAATTGGATTACTTGGTCAGCTATAAGTTGTGATAAGCTGTCATTTCCTTTCTTGATGATTTCTAATGTTGTCATATCATCTACGAACTTCCATAAATGGGAATTGGTCGTAAATATTTTTAGATCATTAATCAGCACAAGAAACAGCCAAGGACCCAATTTGGTTCCTTGTGGGACACCAGCTGGAATATGGCCCCACTCAGAGAAGCATCCGTCAGAAAGTTTAACACGCTGAAAACGGTCGGACAAAAAATCATTGATCCAGTTGATGATGTTGTTTGGTAGATCTAGATTACAGAGCTTGTTCACGAGAATAAAATAGTCAATCAAGTCAAAGGCCTTACGGTAATCGAAGAGTAAAACTCTTGTAGTTGTACCGTTACCGTCCGTCCCTTGTGCCCATTCATGGATCATATGTATCAGAATTGGGAACAGCGCCGTATTGGTTTAAATCGAGAACTTTTAGAACAGCAGGTCTTACATAATCGGCTACTATGCAGTCCTCAGCAACTTTTGACAGACATGGAGTTAGGGATATTGGTCGTAGGTCTTTCTTTATGTTGGCTACCTGTTTAGTTTCTGGTAAAGGTGATACGTTGGCAAATTTCTACTGAGAAGGCACACATTGTTCATTGAACGAAGAGGTTATGATCTTGCTAATAGGCAAAGCAAGAATGTCACTGTACTCTCGTAGAAGCCAATTAGGTATATCATCACTTGCCGAGATTCGAATATTTGTGTGACCTTCTTTTCCGCCTTAGAAGCCAACTCAGCTTTCCATCCTCCCTTGGTAGGCAAATGAGTACTAGCATCTGCTGGGAGCTAACCTGCGATGGATTAGTGTCCCATCCAGGGGGAGTCAAAGGCTTTCATCCGCTTAACAATACAGAAACTGGAGATAAGCACGCTAACGGCAATGGTACAGTTAGGCAGCTTTTAACGCATGCTTTCTTAGGGGTAGGGTATGATTTTTGTCTTAAAGGTCTTGGGTAGGGTATCAATTTTAAACATTCATAGGTCTGGGATAGGGTCGGGGTTTTGAGCTTAGGGCGGAACACCCCTACCCAAAAACTATATGAGTACCCCCCGGGCTTTATTTATGATCACATATACTCTGACTCAGCTATTTAGTACTTCATTTTAGGTCAATCTTACAGGCCTGTTTAATGTCACTCGTTTAGCTGCTGCCTGTATGGCAACAAACAATCCAGATACGGAGGGTGAACGTGGAGTGATAATCAACGTGTCTAGTGTTCATGCATTTGAGGGACAGAGTGGCAGGGTTGCCTACGCGGCTTCCAAGGGAGGTATTAATGCAATGACATTGCCTCTGGCTAGAGATCTTGCAGAGTATGGCATCAGGGTCAATGCAATTGCACCAGGTTGGTATTTTAACTTTGCCGTCAGATTTATTGACACTATCATTGTCATCATTATTGTTAAGTAACAAATTTTTTGTCACGCTTAGTGAATCTAGAAATGGTGTGATTGTTTTTCTTTATTTTTCATATTCTTATGTCCAGGCATGTTGACGTGGAAACTTGTGAGTTTCTTACTTTGAAAGTAAATTGAGTTTTAAGTGCCTTTGGATTTAGTAATGCATTGATATAACGTAAGTAATCTAGTTCTTTCACGTTTACGTAACTTTTCAGAATCAATTTTGGAAAAACTTTTATGTCATGAACTCAGAGAAATACTTTGTCTAAAACGTTATGAAAAATAAATTGTTATTTTTCAGCAAAACCCATAAACAGTTAATTAACTTGCAACGTTTCCCAAAACCCTGATGTTATAAACACGTGTAAAAAGGAACACAAAACACCCTTATTTAAGGCCACTCTCTACCCTAAGATCAATTTTTTGCTACTTTTAGTGATATTTTTGATGGTATCTTCGACATTATTTTGAAACGTAGAAAATCCGATAATCACATCACAGATTAAATAAAAAGGAAGCATCTTGAATACTTTGAGATTTTTTGGATGAGATTTAAGGGAGGAGATTTTGTAAATGTGGTTTTTTAAGAGAAATTTTAGTTTGAAAATGAGTTAATATTTGAGGGAAAACCGCCAAACCGTCCCCTAACGAAAGTTGCACTTCGCATGGTCTGGAGGGACGGTTTGGCGATCGTCCACAAAATTCTTTTTACTCAGTACGTCTTTCAACTCCTTCATTATCCACCTGTACACACCTTCTGTTTTATCGTTCGCTAATGTACTTTTTAGACAATGAAGTAAATAGGTTTAGATCTAGCTTCCACAACATGTACTACTCAATAGTTTTCATTCTCATCTTTCATACAATTACCAGCTGTAATGCCACGAGAGTCTTTCTTCATCATGTCAATTTCCGAAGTATCCCATTCCTGTTATTCTTAAGTGTAACTAGTTCCTTTTCTGTTTCCCTCTTCATCGCATTAGTTACTGCTTTAAAGGCCAATTTCTTAGCTCTGGTATAGCATGACTTTTGTTCATCAGAGTGGCTGTTTTTTCCACTTTTTAAAACTTTCCTCCTTCCTTACAATAGCATCCCGAACATCCTGATTCCACCACCAAGTTTCACCATGCCAGGGCGTACCCTTACTGACTCCACACAGCTCTTCTGCAGCTTTTTAAGCTGTGTCCCTATACAAGGCATCCATTCTCTCAGCAAATTTCTCCTTCACCTCATCACCATCCAATTTTCTGATTTTTATACGCTTCCATTGAGGCTCCCTTTGTCTTTTTTAACTTCCCAGCTTGTTCGCATCCATCGCAATTAGGCTATGCTGTAATCCTTCCGGAGTCACATTCACATTCCTGATAAACACTCTTTCTGTCTCCGCGCCAGCCAATCTGAAAGCGACCTTCTTTGCCTTTTTAAACCTAGTGTTTATCACAGCAAGATTTGCTTCAGCACAATACTCTAACAACCTTCTTCACCTTTATTTTGGATCTCAGAAGCTAGACTTTTAGTCCTCTAAATGTCCTATGTTTTCGTTCGGTTGACAATTTTGGAAAACTTTATTTTTGTGACAAAACTCAAATCTTTTTGTTGCTCATTTTAACTGAAGCTTTGGAAGTCATCGCTTTCTTCTCTATCATCAGGTATTTTTTTAACACCCATGTTCACACAAAGTCGGCCGACGAAAAAACAGCAAGACGAAGTCAGAAGGAAAATAGTCTTTCCTAGTAAGCTTGGAGATCCTGACGAGTTTGCGCACATTGTACAAGCCATCATAGAGAACCCAATGATAAATGCTGAAGTAATTCGCATTGACGCAGCGACACGTTTAACTTGAAACTTAATTCTTATTCACTAAATTTATTTTCAGAAATAAATTTATCACTTTTTCAACAGTACCGTCTCAGTAGCAGTTGGTAATTTACATAAGCCAGACCAAGCAATTTGGTATCTAGAGTACAGTATCGCTGGACAGAGAAAGGGTTGATTGGGCGAGGGAGAGAGATTTCAGTTAAGGGCCGGCGAAGGGCGAATTTCACCGGTTCCCTCTTGACTTTTGAGAAATACCGTAAATGATCGATTAAGCGCCCTGGCACTTATTACAAATTCCGCGTTAAAGATACGGCGTTTGTTCAAGAGCGGTGCTTATTCGACAGCGGCGCTTTTCTCAAAGTGAGTGAATATACCAGCACGTAATAGAAGTCTCGAATTATTTTAATTTAGTTTCCGCTAAGTTCACAGCATACACGGTGAATCAACGAAATGCACAAGTGTTAGACGCGGAATTAATTAAGAAGGAGAAATTCAAACTATCAGAACTGAGCCCGGTTGTAAAAGATATGCAACAATAAAATTTTAATGTTATATACTGACTGTGATCAAATTCTCAATCGTATTAATGTTACGGTCAGCGCGTTTAAAAAAAGAATCTATGGCGTTTATTTATAAATTCTTAAATAGGCACCGTGGTGCTAATTCAACAGGATCGCTTATTAAATTATTTTTGGTAGAAGTACGGCGCTTATTTGACAGCCGCGCTTATTCGAGTAGCGGCTCTTAATCGATCATTTACGGTATTCGCAATAGCTTCACGGGCTTTCGCCAGGATAATAAGTTTATTTCGGCCTCCCCACTTTTAAAAACGATGCGCTGCCCCTGATTAAAGGGTTTGATACATATAACACTTTATGGTTGGAAAGCTCGAGGTAGCTGGCAAGGAATTATACCTCGTTGAAAAGGTAGGATAGGTGTTTGCTGCCAAGAAACGAGTTGAAGTGCAGAAATTTGCTAATTTTAAAACGGGATGGTGAGAAATATTTAAGCCTAAGATAGCTAAGCAGATGTTGAAAACTAATCAGGATGTTGTATGGATAAAAATGAACGTGTTCGGGATGATAATGTCTTTTTAGTGGTTCTTTAGCTTTCAAAGATGATAATAAAAAAAAGCCTGGAAATCTCACTTGTACTCTTTTTCTTATAAGAATATACTTTATAAGAATATTGAGGCTGAAATTGGTCAAATTTTAAGAATATTTTAAGAATAATGTTGAGCCTCAGATTTTAAGAACAAATTTTGCATGTTTGAAAAAACAAACATTAATACTTTATTTAACGTCAATTGCGAAGGAAGTGGTTGCCCATTCTTCCTATTTAACCGCTCGACGGCTCAGATCTTTGCGTGAAGGTCGAATTTTCAGAGGGAGGAAAACCGGAGTACCCGGAGAAAAACCTTCGGAGTCAGATCGAGATCGACAAATCTCAGCCCACATGCGGAGACCAGGATTCGATCCCGGGTCGTAGAAGTGGGGGGCGCGATCGATGACCACTAAGCCAACCTGAATCCCCATGTATTGCAATTACACTCTAATCCCAAATGGCAAAGCCATATACAGCTTTGAAACTCTTCGATACCACAGTCATTTTAAAAACGAAAATTTCATGTCACCGATATTCCCGAAACTAAGAATATTCGTAAGAATATTTTCAGCCCAAAATCGACCAAAAATAGAACATCCAGCCTCGGACCGAAAAGCAATATTCTTCTAAAAAGAGTGCACCAAAGTTTAGGGATCTTCTACCTGTCTTGACTTGTAGGGATTTCTGTCTTCGTTCGAAAGGGAGGATGTACCAGGCATGTGTTACATGTGTCATGCTATATGGTAGTAAAACTTGGGTAGTGAAAGAGGCTGACTTATTGTAATATGGAGGTTGGGGCGCAATGATCGAGAAAGATAAAACGGATGTGTAATGTCACCTTGAAGGATAGCAAGCCTTCTTCAGAAGCCCAGGAGTGTTGATAACATTTAAGTTCATAGCATTAGAAACTGCATGAGCTGGTTTGGCCATGTATAAAGATGCAGTGATGATATAGCGTGGTGATTAGAAGAGGCAGAGATATAGTTGTTGAGAGTCAACAAAGAAATTGTAGACCTGCTGAAAAGACTTGGTTTAAAATCTCTGAAGATAGCCATTAAGAAACTAGTCTAATCCATGCAAGCATGGAAAAGAGATGTTTTTAAAAAATGTGAATGACGATACTGTCGTAATGTAAGGACATAATGTTTTGTGATAATCAAACAATAAATGTAGTTGTTTAATTCACACACCATTTCCGGTAAAAAACTGTTCTTTTCTCCTACTCTTACTTTTCATCTTAACTTCAACATAACACAACCAGGACTCCTGCAGATCATTAAAAGTAACTAAGTCTTTATTTATTTATTTTTTTTTTGTGGATTTAAGGCTTTTAAAAAGGTCTTTTAAATTTGCTAGAATTTCTTCTTGAGATCTTAAAAGGTATTATAAATGTAATGCGAAGGGAATTGCGTTTTTCTTGTATACCACAATAACTTATTCTCTGCAAATCGGGAGCAATTTTAATGGAGCGTTCGCGTCTTTCACATTTATAGATTGTTGTGAAGGTGTGGTCTTGTTTGCCATGGAATTGTTTCTTATAAACACCGACATAGCTTTGAACCAACAGTAGTTAATACGAGATCAGTGCTCGCAGTAACAAGATTTCCCTGATAAAACTGTAGTAAAGTTATGAAATGAGCTGGACACATTACGAGACTCTGGCAGACACCCATGTTGGTAGTGAATGCTGGTCTCTGAAGAGGAAAGAAGATCTGTCTCGGCTGAAAAGAAACTAGAGATACATTTTACGGTAGATCTGCCGCACGATACGGTAGATTGCCACATGATACGGTATAGTAGATGTGCCACATAGAGCCGGAGGAAAATCGCAACGTCGGCACTCTTTATCTGGAGGTGAATTTGATCGAGTTGTGGCTGGTAATCGGACAAAGACGCCCCAGATACAAAGGTCTTGTTACAAGCAGCCAAACTGGATTAACCGCAACCCGTGCCTCAATGTGGCTGGACGTGTTAAGAGAGAAAGGCCTATATAGGAAGAGCTGATCAGTATTGATGGATGAAGATACGAGATCAGGGTTCACACTGAAAATGAGGAATAAAATTCAATGACTTTTTCATGACCAAATTCCATTTTCCATGACCCAGAAATATCAAGAAATCAAAGAATTTACTCCAACACAACAGCCTACTCGTAATTTAATCCAGCTTTAAATGAGAATGACACCTTTTGAACAATGAAAAACAGTGTAACGTGATTGAACGTAGAGCCAAAAACTCAAATTTGCTAAATAAATGTAGTTCAAATTCATTACATAGTTAATTTTTTTGATGCTTCATTTATGTAGAGCATAATTACAACGTGCGTGTGACAATGGCATTTTTCGCTCAGGAAAATCTTCCCTAAAATTCTATGACTTTTCCAGGCCTGGAAAATGCTTTTTCAAATTCCATGACTTTTCATGACCGTGTGAACCCTGGAGACCGTGAAACCTCAGCCCCAGTGACGCCATGGACCGTAGTTTGTGGAACAGGGCCGTGCATCATCCGGACCCACAGTAGAGGGCACCTGCCGCTCAATATAAATGGATAATATATCCATGAGAACTACTGAAAGTTGTACCAAAGACCGTGAAAAATCCTGATGAATGTTTTGAAATGCTCATTAACGGTTTTTCCACCCAGCTGTTTTGAGTATTTTGGAACCGCCATATCTTTTTAGAAACTGTTTGAACAACGTCAAAATTTTCATCTCTTTGTTAGTTCGATAAGCTTTTCAAGTTTTAGACTCCAATCTTATTTATCTTTGATCGTTAGCTACCTAGAGTTGTATGCTAATGAAGCAGAATGTAAACAATGACGTCAGCAAAGATTCGCCGTTATGGTAGTGAAACGTGGGTAGACCGTGAAAAATCCTACATGATGAATGCTTTGAAATGTAGAATTTACCAAGCATTACCCACTTTCTCACAATTGCATTTTATTCATGAACGTTTTTGTCAATAAATACAATAAATTAAAAACCTAGGCTTCCTCACAGCAGCTACCAAAGTTTTCACACAAGACTTTACATTTCATGGAGTTGAGCACTGCGTGACGACTCAGGTAAGACTATAACCAAGATTTATGGTTGCATTCTGAGGGCGCCATCGATTCTGATCACTTCACCATTCATCATTGGATTCTCGATGAGAAACTGAACGAGATGAGCATAGTCACCCGGGTCACCCAGTCGACTGGGGAATGGAATGCTCTGTGCAAGCTGATTTTGCACCTTCTCTGGCAATCCTTGTAACAGTGGAGTTAGGAAAAGACCTGCAACGAACAATTTAATTCAGTAATTATTATCCATAGCAAAAGAAAATATTCAGCCTTTAACAGATAACAGGGTGACCTATGTAATACCGGCAAGGTTTTATTACTAAAGGGCGGACTTTTCTAGGAAATTAATAAACAAACAGAAATATGACATTTTAAAACTGATCTTAATTTGACCGTGCATGTAATGGCCAGTAAAAGATTTTTTACAACAATTAATAAAAACTGTCACATATAACATTGATAAACTGCACCAGAGTTTCTAAAGAACATTTGTTAAAAACTAAATTTAACATTGAAAAAAAGAAAAACTACCGAATGTCTCAGACATCGATTCTTTTGATAGAGTGAAAATGTACATACTTGTTGGTATTCTTGATTCCTTCACGTTGATGAAGAACTAATTTCTGAAACTTGGTCAAACTTAAAATTTTTTAAACAAATGCATATTGTTAATAATAATAGCTGACTAAAGTCTTTTATTTTGAGGACACGCTTTTTTATAAGAACCAGAAAATTTTGCCGAGGCTCATTGTTCTTAATTTTTTGGCTGTTTCAGCCTCAATTTGTTCTTAATTTGTTCTTATTTCTGTGACCGGTTTGAAATAATGAAAACTATCGAAATAAAAAGACAAGGCATTAAAAAATGTGCTGATCGTCTGAGGAACTTTTAGTATTACATGAATACTTGACTGTATCATTTGGGACAATAGTAGATATACTAAATGTGAAACGGTGCTTCTGTGTTTTTACTGTGCACACTGCGAACGTAAATTACAAGATTCAGGAAAGTTTCAACTAGAAACATTTTCACATGTTTTCAGCCTCAGCCTGAGGTTGTTCTTAAATTGTTCTTAATTTTCTGCCAATCTGAGTCTCATTGTTCTTATAAAGTTGTTCTTATAAAAAAAGTGTGTAATTGGGGGATGGCTCAGATCTTTAGGTAAAAGTTGATTTTTGTAGCTACAGCTGATATCAGCGATAGCTACTTTGTCATGCCTGATGGTACTGTTACGAATCTGAACATACATAACAAAAATTAGTAAATTACCCACAGAATTGACCTGTGCAAATGAAAGTACAAACTGGGCTATCTGCTACACACAGGTCACCCAAGTAGACATGCATTGGGCTATAGGAGTCACACAGGGTACCCAAGAAGACGGTCATTTTGAAAATTAAAACAGACTACTGAAAGAAGCATTTGCTCTATATCACTTATCAAAGGCAAGAATTTTATTGCTGTAGCTACATGTAGTCCATCACTACTTTTTTTTTCAATGCAACCAATTAACTCACCAGGTGCAATAGTGTTGATTCTTACGCCATACTGAGCAAGGTCTCGGGCGACAGGAAGAGTCATCCCAACTATAGCACCCTTAGATGCTGAGTAAGCTGCCTGACCCCTCTGGCCATCAAATGCCGCAACACTAGCTGTGTTGACAATCACTCCCCTCTCACCCCCCTCAGTGGGGTTATTTGTTGCCATATGCTCAGCAACTAAGCGGATGATATTAAAGGTACCTACAGAATTAACCTGTGCAAATGAAAGTAGAAACTGAGCTAGCTGCTACATATGAACCCTTTCTGTCGCAGTTGTATTGTTGAATTCTCCCAACTTAAGCCCATACTTTTCATTGAACAAGTTGAGAGAATTTACTTTTAATCTTCCGTAGTTTGTTTAGTTTGATCAATTCTCAATTTCTCATTACCAAATGTCTTAAATTTTGTAAGTGTTATGTAAGGAGAATTTTAATGTTGAAAACTAACTGGGACTGAAAGGGTTAAGCCAATCTCGTTCCCAGGGCCCTTTCTTTCTCTCGAGAAGAGAGAGGAGCCTAGGAACAACATTGGGGTTAAGCAATAAATGAAAAACAGCTTTTCAGTAACAATTCAAGCATGTGGCAAAAGTTGAAAAACAAAACGTTAACAATCTTGGAATTATCATTGTTGTAAACGTGAAGTATATGTTTTAATAAGTGTTGATTCCTTATTAAGGAATACAAACCAAATTTGAACACTTAAACACACTCCATTTTGATTTTAATGGGGTTTTATTTCCATTCTTGATCCCCATTAAGGGCTATTTCCTTAGGTCAAATTCTTACTCACAGACATATTTTTAAGGCAGTGACTATACATCCGGCAGGCGAACAAGGTCATCAAATTACTAAACGTCCAGCAGTCCACACTCTTTAAATATATCTCCTTAAAACTTACCCATATTCCATTGAAAATGTTTAGAGTTTATTTAGATGCCTCAAGCACTTCCATACAAGCCAAAATTTTGAATTTTTTGTTTTACACATGTTGGCTCTGTACATTGTAGGCAAAACATCCACGTGACAGGGCTTAATTCTTGGATGTCTTGAAATGTGGCTGCACTATGCGAGATGGAGAATGGGAGTTGGAGAGATTGCTAGCAAAGTGGGATAAATCTGGCCACCCCCATTTATGGTGATAAACCTGGATCAAAACTGGATTGATTGATTAGTCAATTACTTGATACTCACAGACTGCTAAGCACAGCCTGTATCTGAAAATCTTGAAGGCCTACGGCTGAGTGAGCACCAAAGGTGCCAGTTGACTGTGCACAAGTCTTGTTGGCATGATCGCTTTTAAGGGGGATTCTCAGAAAATTTTTGAAAATTGTAAGTCTGAAACCTCTAGATATATGTTTTAAAATCATAAAACCTAGCGCAGATGTTCCTTCCATGCCAATGGTAGAATTCATGGTTCCAGAAAGAAAATACTTTTAACACTGGATCTGTCACTGCCCACCTGGAACTTTTTTCAAATGTTCAGGGCCCTGGGAAATTTTATTTCTAGAAGAGTAAATTATTACATTTGATACTTTGAATTCTGGTACACCAAAAGTGAGCAATGATCCAGATATGATATTGTAGAAGCCTCTTGAAAAAATTTGCTGCAAGTACTAAACATACTGTTGATGTGGCACTGCCACGGAACTGGAATGTTATTTATTGGTTCAGTCGTCTCTCCACTCATTTGCAACATCAACATCAGGGGATTAGGGCAAATTCTATCACCCACAAGTATTAGTAACAATTGCAATATGTACTTTTAAAAATCTGTTCTCTTTCTTCTTTATATTCAATGTAATTTAATATTTTTTCAATACTATTTATCCACTCTCAATATAAGTTGAAGGCCCAGGCCTACAGGCTGGCTACACTATTGACTTGGGGTCTATTATTTGTGGATTTTTTTTCATTTAATGGAATCATCCCCACACAGAAATACCTTGAGAGTTTTCTCATACTTATCCAATGGATAAACTAGACAAAGGTTACTCAGGTTTAAAATTACTTGATATTCTGGGTCTGTTATTTGTGGATGGTTTAGCTCTACATGCACTCACCTTGAGAACTTTCTCATACTGATTCAATGGATGAGCACCTTTCTTACTAAGTGTCTTCACAGCGATTGCAATCCCAGCGCAGTTGACGGCAGCATTTATTGTTCCAAACTTCTCTTTAGCAACAGCAATCATATTCTTGACATCATCTTCCACTGTGACCTGGAAATTGATCAGATGACATGCATACCAACTCTCCTGGATGCACTATGAATATCCCGGACTCCCATCCAAGTAATTAAATCTCCCAGATAAAAACGATATTAAAACTTTGCACCAATTATCAGTATAAGCCAATTGATGCCACGTTTCCAAAATTCCCTTAAGTATCAAAACAACTTTGGATTTAAAACTCACCTTGCAGTTTCTGTAAATCCGCTTCGGGATATGTAGTCAGGAAGACGCCTCCTAAGATGTTTTTTTAGGGGTGGTGCATCTTCTTCATGTGGTGTACAACATCGAAAATTAAATCAATATCCTTTCAGAGCTATAGTTGTTGTGATTTAATTATCGGTGTTGCATATGACAGGAAGAAGATGCCCCACCCCCCAAAAACCATCTAAGGTATAGTGTCTTCCTGACTATATCCTGAAGCAGATTCATAGAAACTGCAAGATAAGTTTAAAAAATCTTAACTATATCTCCACTTTGACTTTATGAAAGCAATTAGCATGACCATGTTTTACTTATCCTGTTTGTTCTTGAAGAGGGAG
>JAOBAY020064193.1:0-12508 GCA_025331085.2 Zoanthus sociatus
ATTTTGAAAAATTCAGTAAACCCTTATTTTGAAAAATTTAACTTCCATTGTGAAAACTATTAACTCCCATTTTGAAAAATTTAACTCCCATGTTAACTAGGAAATTTTTTTTTATTTCAATTTGAACCTCAATGTCCCCCGAGGGCTTCCGTACTTAACCCTTCATTTGATTTGTCCTGGAAATCTTACGTGGCTAATACAGTCATGGAAAGAACGTTAACGCTTAGAGATTATTATCTTTTCAATCACATGCGTGCATAAGTGCTATACATTCAGTCTATAATCAAAGTCATTTTGAAATACGTTGTACCAGATTCCTGGTGTCCAAGAGGATGTCCAACGTTTGTTTACCTATATCTGCGTTCGATCTTTCGTTTTTTTTTTATTTTGATCTAATAGTTTTTTAACTGCCTTCCAATAATCGATAGTATAGAATTGAATTTAACATATAAAGCATTGACGCCATTGACATTGTACAACAACATCCCCGGCGGAATATACACTCTCCTCTTCTCAGTCTACTTACTGTGAGTACTTATAACTTAATTACGATCTTCCTGACGCTCAAGTTATTGCAGTAATTAAAACCTAATTAACTAAGGAAATTTTAAACAATCGGCATTTATTGAACAATCCCTAGCCACCATATTTAATAAACTATCTCAAGCCACCATACTTAATAAACTATACCCAGCCACCATATTTGATAAATATCACTTTAAATCTTCATGTCAAGGATTACATCATCAAACAATACTTTTGTTGACGATTTTTTTATCCCTAAATATTTCGAAAGTTTATCGTTGTTAGTTAAAAAACTTTTGTAAATGTAGCTGGTGTTTGTATGTAATTATTTAGATGGTTTGGAAATTAGATAAATTAGTTTACATTGTTGATGAAAGTTATACCAGTTGCTTTACAAATACAGCTTTGCTCTTTCTTTTTGTTATTTTTTTTATCTGTATTTAAGTTATAGAGTAAATGTTTTTCAGCTGCCAATGATATAATAACCCCTCCCGGTTGTTTACATTATGGAGTAATTGTTTTAATCACGGTTCAATGTTCTGATGGCTTTGATAATAAAAACTCCTCAGTTTTTATGTTACGGTATCAATGGAGTAAATGTTCAAATCTCTTGTACTGATGGAACGCCGATATCATACCTCCACTGTTTTCGTTCTTCTGCTAATGGCGTTGATATAATACCCGCTCACTGTTTTTATGTTTTTCTGCTGATGGCGTTGATATAATACCTCCGCTGTTTTCAACCGCCCATATTCCAGATCAGGTTCGTTCCCGAGTACCAATACATTTGTCTCATAATGAAAATAGCTCACGACCGATACCATTAGAGATATTAGATTAGATATTATCCAAGCGTAATTAAGCTGTTTTGTTTCTATATCAAATGATTTATTTAGATGGTCTGAAGTAGGTTAGTTGATTACCGAGAATCGCCTTAGATTTGAAATGATAACTGGGCTTAAGAAAAAGTCCTAGCTAGCTACTGAGACTGCATCTTTAAGGACAGACTAACTGAATGCTTACTGGGAAAGGAATAGGCCTGTTCAGACCCTGAGTTAATTAGTACGAAAACCTGATTAGTACTTTGAGTAAATACAAATCATTCAATTGGACTGACAAGCAGCAAACGAAATTTCCGTAATGATCAAAACAATTCAACTCTTTTAAACCATATTTTCTCTGCTAAAAACTTTCGACTATGGATCAGATATATAAATACATGAGCAGTATTCCTATAACATCATGGTGTAAATCTGGTAAATATTTTCTATAATATTCTTTCTTCATTTTAAAAAAAGAAAAGAGTTCATATATTGCCTCATACGCTGCGCCTCAGTTGCCAGACAACACTCAGTAGCGATGTCTTTTTAAAAAACATCAAAGTTCACGTGCCCACCTCACATAGACGTGCGCGATTTAGACGCAAATTCGGAACCTACAGTTTCCGTTTATTGCAAAATCTCCTTGATGCTCAGCGAATGTTCAAAAAGATGGCAGCACTATGTGACATCGTTACCATTTTAGTTCAGGTCTTCCTTCATGTTCTTATTTTCAGAATCTCTCTGTATATGCTTAAGATGGCATGGCCGCGAGACACTATAGGTGCATTTCATAAGAGATATGTCCTTATAACCGGTTGTGACTCTGGATTTGGCAAAGAAATCGCCATTCACATGGATAAGCTAGGCTTTAACGTCTTTGCCGCCTGTTTAACGACCGAAGGGCAGAACTTTTTAACAGTTACGTGCAGCGAAAGGATGAAAACTTTCCATTTAGATGTGACAATCTCAGAATCAATTCAAGATGCATTTAACTTCGTAAAACACAATATCCCACCCGAATCAGGTACGTATTTCATGCACGGTATGTAAAATCCCAAACGTTCGCTTTGCGGAAAACTACTGCTTTTAGATACGAATCGCTTTTCTTTTTTCTTCAGTTTTAGAAAACTTCGGTTCTAAAAGGTTTACTGTAAATTGTTTACTGATTACACATAGCTTGATTCAGTCATTAGTTTAGCCAAAAGACGTGCGGAAGTCCGTTCCCAGAGTTCCTTGTGATAAAAAAAATCATTATCTAATTTTCTTTAAAAAGAAAAGTATTTTAAACAAAGTATTGATACTCAGCAGCGATTTGAGGTTCTGGATTATTACATTTTACATTGTGTACAGGATTTATAAAGGTTATGTAACAGAGCGCTGGCGATCATTCAGTATTCCAAACTAATTACTGAAAATTACGTCATTTATAATATTGTCAATGTGTACGCAATCACAATGATTCGAAAACACCTTCATCCGTGGTACAAATGGAAAAGATATTTGCCAGCGACGTATTTGAACGAGTAATTTTGTTGCTATTTTTCAATTCCCGTCACTTTTAAGTGTCAAGCAATTCAATATATGGCGTGAAATAACACTTGAACCGCATGAAAAATAGCCCTTTATTGGTTAAACCAAATATCTATGGAGTTAAAGGACACTTGATATTATCCTTTCGTGCTAAACAAAAGTTTACTTACAATTTAGCCTAAGCTTTTAGCTAAAGCTATTTTGAAGGCAAAGCAGCAAACTACGTTTTCATAAGAACCAATTTTTATAAGTCACAGTTACTCAGAGATTTGACCAAAAAATATTAATCAAAAATGACGTATTCCATACCAGGAAAATTAAGAAATGTGTGCATTATGGCATAATAAATTATGACAAATGTATGAAAACAGAAAGCATTAGTTTGGTTTGTTTCCTTAAAAGTCTTAGATGCAACCTTCTGTTTAGGGGGTGAAAACAAAATGTCCAACTAGAAACCCCGTCTGTATACGGGAGACCCCAGTAAAAGTGAGCGGCGTTTTCCCCCGCAGACGAAAATTCTTAAGTACGGTCCTGAGAACAGTACAGTTCTTCATGGCCAGCCAATCTCTTTTCCTCGATTCCCGCCACTTAACAATTCGCGTTTGAAGCTATATCAACTCGTAAGTTTGCGTAATGTCATTCCTTTATATGGCTTGGGAAATAAAACGTTTTTTTTTTCTTTCGAAATCTCAAAATATATACCTAGCCAAATATATCAAAAAATAAACATGCCTAATATTTAACCAGGGTTAAGATTCATTCAAATCTCAATAAATGTATTGAATCTAGCGTAAATTTACCAACGACAAAAGCCCAAAAAAGAAGTTGACAAACGTGGCTGCTTCTATTTTTAAAATCATCTATTGGTGCCCTTTTGTCGAACACACTCGACATCCAGTTTATTAAGGTAATGTTACACAAGACAACTTGAAGAATTTTACTCAGTCCACACTCTGCCAGCATGTAAACAAACAAAATGGCTTTTGACTCGCGAGTGGTCCGAGTATCGAAGGAAAAATGTTATGCTTCTACCTGTTTTAACTGATTTTGACGAAGATGAACCAAGCAGAAGAGAAAGAAGTGTTTGGACGAGGAATTCGTTGAGAAGAACACAGGAAAAGGGAGAACATCGTCTTGAACAGCAGCCGCCATTTTAGTTGTTTACAAAGTAGCCTCACTTTCATGAGCAATGTTGCGCGACAAATCGGAGATATACAAGTTATACACATCGACTTGCTGTAAAATTGTCATCATGATCATGTAACGTGTTGCAGAGTGAAATATTGCGCGAAAATTCGTCTTCGCCATGTTGCACATCAACGACCTTTCGTGCAACAGCGTTGCGCTAGAAATGGGCGTTGCAAGTCGTCTTGTTTAACACCACCTCAATTTAAAAACTTATCGTTCTTTCTCAGGTTTGTGGGGTCTCGTTAACAATGCTGGAGTAATGACTGTAGGGCCAGTAGAATGGACACCGCTGGACATCTATAAGCATACTGCAGATGTTAATCTATGGGGGGTTATTGAAATGACAAAGACATTTCTCCCCATGATAAAACAGGCGAAAGGACGAGTCATTAATGTTTCCAGTTTTCTAGGTGAGTCGATTTTCTACGCAATGTACGAAATAAGACATTTCAAATCTCAACTTTCGACTTGGATAGAATAAAAGCAAATATCTAAGCGCCGTAATTAAACGGTTTAAAAAAAATTTTGCTTACGTTTTTTGAAGATATTTGATATTAACTGTATTTAGAATTCTACAATAATTCCACAAGCTAATAATTGTCTTCTTCAAGTTGTAATTGAATTTTACAATTCACATACCCAGTGATCTAACAGATCCTTCTATTCCGACAGTTCCGTTGACCGTTTGAAACACTATTTTCAACTTCATAAGCGATTCACCTCCGATTACTGGCCAAACATCCCTTAAAACTTAATTTAGCATGTTTTAAGCGGTGTTTACATGATACCGGGTTGAGATTCATTGTGGAACGAAAATAACGTGTTTATATGAAATGAATGAATCAATCGGCAATAACGAACTTTTAGGTGTAGTGCGCATGCTCTACTCGTTTTGTTCTTTTGGAATTCCAGCTTCGCAGCCATTTTTGTACTGGTATGAATTCGTAATCTTTCACGATAATGGAACAAATCGTAGTCAGATTTCATTCCGGATAGAAAATTTCGATCCGGCGCGAGAGCCGGGATAAGTTCATTCCGGAATGAGTCATTCCTGTATGAAAAATTTCGAAGTATCATGTAAACAAATGCAGTGATTTGTATGGAACCGGGAGGAACTCTGGTATCATGTAAACACCGCCTTACTAGCATTAGCGTCATCTGAAGCAGCTTTTGAGTCCTAAAGTAGTGCAGCGGCAATAAAGAATTTTGTCTCTTCAAGGCTGGTCTCAAAATGTTGTTACTTACAAGCTAGTTACTAGTACATAAGTGACTGCGTTCAGCATGAAATACCCTCTTTAAAAGCACACATTTACTGATACGAAATTTTAGAAAAAAGAAAAGTATATTAAGCCATTTTCAATTTATATTCCAGTACTTTACTATCAGCAAGCATTCTTCTAGCTTTAATTTGTGTAAATAGTTGTTGTAAATTGTCAACCAGCACAATATGGTGATGAAGATGATGATGACAATAGCGATGATGGTGATGATAATGACGATGAATGTGATGGTAATGAAGATAGTGAAGATAATGAAAATGAGGTTATTGATGATGATCGTGGTGAGGATGATGATGATGATGATAGTAATGTAAGGCGATGTACTGTTGATAAAGGTTATGATGATGATGATGATAGTGGGGATTTAAGGCGACCGTAAAGTTGATGATGATGCTTATGATGGTGATGACAATGACGTTGAAGATGGTGATGCTAATGATGATGGTGATGAAGATAATAATGGAGTTGAAGTTGATGATGATAGCAAATGTAAGGCGTTGGTAATGATGATGGTTATGATGGTGATGCCAATGAAAATGACTGTGATGTAAGGTGATGGTAATGTTGATGATGATAGTGATGATCGTGAGGACAATGACGAAGACGGTGATACTAATGACGATTGTGAAGATAATAGCGATGAAGTTGATGATGATAGTAATATAAGGCGATGGTAAAGTTGATGATGGTGATGAAAATGACGATGATGATGATGATGGCGATGTAGCTGATGATGATGATAGGAATATAAGGTGATGGTAAAGTTGATGGTGATGCTTATGATGATGGTGATGAAAATGACGATGATGATGATGATGGCGATGAAGTTGATGATGATGATAGTAATATAAGGTGATGGTAAAGTTGATGATGATGGTTATGATGGTGATGAAAATGACGATGATGAAGATGATGAAGGTAATGAAAATGACGATGATGATGATAATGATAGCGATGAAGTTGATGATGATGATGTTGACGGTGATATGGATGATGATGAGGCGATGGTAGTGTTAAGGATGATGGTTATGAAAATAGTGATGGTAATAACGATACTAATAATATAAGTTCTGTCAATAAAAATCAATTTTTCTTTGGATTTTAGGACAGATGTGTTTGCAAAACATGTCGCCCTACTGTATAACCAAATATGGTATTGAGGCATTCTCGGATGCACTGCGGCGAGAAATAAAACCCTGGGGGGTAAGGGTTGTGGTCGTTGAGCCAGGTGTTTTCAAAACAAAGATGGCTGATCCTGACATGTACAGAAACCAAATCAGTTCTCTATGGAATGATCTGAATGAAAACCTGAAAAACGACTATGGAAAAGATAGTGCATTGGACTGTAAGTTGAAAATGTACTTATTTGAAATAATTGAAAAAGTTCAAAGGCGGACTCTAAAGATTTCGTTGCCACATCTTTCGCAAACTGCTGCTTTTATTCCAACCCAACCTAGTTCCCAGGAATTTTTCCTTAGTCTTTTCTTTTCGAAGGAAAAAAACATGGTAACGAGGTTGATCCAACCACTTCATATAGCTTTAATGATAGACGCCATTATCTTTGTAAAAACCTTATCTGAGATAAGCACTCGTTTTTCACGTTTCGACCATAAATTTTTTTAAATGCTAAACAAAAAGATTCAATAGGGTTTTCCTATTTTTTCTCAAAACTCATTGTAACCATATAGAAAGCTTTATATATATATACATTGGATAATTAGTTAATTTTCGTATGTATAAAGTTAGTATTGTATTGATTTGATTTGAATTAACGTTTTTCTTTCACTTACTAGCACTACTCTGCAATTTAGCTTTTGAACGTCTACACTTCCAGCAATTATTATATAATAAAAGGAGGTTGTTTACTAAAATCTTGGAGAATCTTCTCATTAGCAACACGTTTAAACTCCAAAGTGATCAGTTACAGAACGACAACTGGATCATACTGAAAATACCCAAACACAGCTGAAAACGAAGCAGCGATGCATATGACAGCATTTGTAATATATTATTTCTGATTGTAATTTCAGTGATCACTCGCTTCCAATGCGCTGTAACTCACCAAGCTGACCCTGATGTTCACAGAGTAGTGGATGCTGTGGTGGATTCTCTAACATCCAATGGCATCCCAAATCGTTACTGCATTGGATTGGATGCCAGCATTCTTGTTCCGTGTGCAAATTTGCTTCCCACGGGAATTGTTGACACGATCCTTGCTCGACATTACCATCAGTTCTCGGTTTTATCCAAGAAACCTTGCGTTCAGATCCAGTCAAACCGTGTTCACACCGAGAAACCTTCCGTTCAGACCCAAGGAAACCGTGTTCACACAAGTGGCTAAGGCGGAACAGTAAAGCTTTGAGAACTTATACCATCACAACGAGTGGTTGCGATATTTCAAAGATCTTGTTCCAGCAACTGCATTGAATATTTTGATGTGTTCATAGCAGCAACTTTCTACCTGTTTTAAACATTTTAATAGGTTAAAGATCGGGCTAAAATTATAGCATCTGTTTCGTCGTTCGATACAAATTGTCAAACTCTGACTGAAATACGGTCCTTAATCTAGGTTCACGACATACAATATTCATTGTTTGGGTTTTCACTGAAAGTTTTTCAAAGCTTTCCAACTGACCATTTCCTTCGAAATTAAAAATTTTTTAATAGACACTCAAATTTTAAGTGGAAGTGCCGTATTAGATCGAAAAAGATACATCTTCCATATTGCGCGATAAAGTGTCAAACTTGTATTTTTTAATTGGTGAATACAACAGCCTCCATGCGGGTGCAGGCAATCTGCTACAGTATGTACATAGTTGTAAGTTGTTAAAAGCCTTTAACCTAAACATGGACGTATTTGCAGACAATTTAATTGCCTTTGAGTGCAAGATCAGTTTTACAAAACTTTTCCATGCCATGGAAAAGTTATTTTCTTTTTCCGAAACTGCCCGCTTCATGGGCTACTTGACTTGTAAAGAATTTAGCTTTAGCTTAAATATTTAACATGCATCGTTTATATAAACACGTTTCCTGCTTGAGAAAAAGCCTGTACATAACAATGTTTTCCTATCTTTTTATGTAAACTTGCAATTTCTGCTACTTTGTGTATATCCTGAGTTGTATAAAGAAATACATGCCGTGCACTTGTCAACAAGCATCACCAATATTTGCTGTGTTCATTACATTTTGCGCCACAAAACATCAACTAAAGTTTTTTTGAAGAGATGGAAAAGAAAAGGGAAGACACCTATTCAAGTTTCGATCTTATCTTTTCTAACCACTATTTGTAAAAATAGGTTGATCTTGATCTTCTTTCCGCCAAATACGACTTAAGGCCTGTTTAAACGGATCAAACATGTTGGTCAAACATCATACAACATTGTTGGTTGGTGTTGGAGGATGTTTGATCAGTGTTGGATGCTTGAGTGTTCAAACAAATCGAACACTATCCAACAATGTTGGATGTCGGTACCAGGCCCACAAATTTTTTTAACAAGATGGCATATTTTTGATCACGCAAGCGGAAATATTGGACAGTGTTGGATGAAAAGTTTGAACAAAGTTAAACTTCATCTAACATTGTGCAACATGTTTGATCTTGCTGTTCAAACGGGTCAAACATGTTGCGTCCAAACATGTTTGATCTGTTTAAACGGACCTTTAAAGTGAACAATCTTATAATAATGAAAGGTATAGGGAATTAGTTGTTTTATTTTTTATTGGAATAATTTTGTCTTTTGACTGTCTGCTTCCCAGGTCTTAAAGTTACTACACCTGTTGGAGACCAGACTATTAGAGCAACTCTTCTACTGGCATCTGCAGATCTTCCAGCAAAAGCTCTTTTGGCAAACATGAAGCAATACAATGGAGAACAAGGTTGTTCAGTGTGTGAAGATAAAGGAAAAACAGTTGGTGTTGGTGGGTTAAATCGAGTTTGGCCTTACACCAACAATATGGTTCTCCGAACACACAAGACTGTGGTTGAATCCATTCGCAAAGTTATTCAGACAGGAAAACCGGTGTGTTAATTGTATTGAATGACATGTGTAACGATTCTGTTTCAATATGGTTTTAATAATTCATATCAATTTTGTACTTTATTATTTTTATTGTGCAATGTAGTAGCCTTTGTTCTTTCTATGCAAATAAGACACCATGTATTGAGAAATTCATGATCCTTAATTAGATTCACTATCTAAATTTGTCTTCATTATTAATTTGCAGGTCAATGGAATTAAAGGAGCTTCTGTGTTCTTGCTATTCAAACCATTTGACCTAGTGAAAGATTTTGTAATTTATTGGATGCATTCAGTGTGCCTCGGAGTTACAAAACCATCATTAAATTTGTGGTTAAATGCTGAAAATAGGGGAAAAGAATTCTTCCTTGGTTCAAAGGTACAAATATTTGTGCATGCATGTTGAAAATTTCAAAAACACTGCTATACTTTTTATTTTAAAAGACATGTTTTCATGTGACTCAGATCTTTATCATGTTACAAGAAAATTTAACAAAGAAAAACCATTAAATTTATACTAGTTTAAGGTGCAAACATAATTAAATGTATTAAAAAAGGAATCTTATGCATTACTAAAATAAATGTTTACAGTATTGCAGCATTTTAGTACAATTATTACTTCGATAAGATCTATAATTATTTTACTGCTTTTTTAACCATTTGGTTCCATAATATATAATTTATATTTTATTTTTTTTGAAGTTCTTTCTATTAAATGAAGACAGTTTCAAACACATCTGTGTCAGTTGTGATTGCTTATAACTTTAAATTTGAGCTAGACCAGACAAAATATTTTTGTTTTTAGATCTCCCTTTTAAATAAAAGGTTACTCTTTATCAAAGTTCCTGACCTTATTACTCGTTGCCCACAAAGTCTTGGAGAGCGTGGAACATGGAAAGGTGAATTGATTTATAATATTTTGCATTTTTCATTTCTTAATAAAGTTACAGTAAGTTTAAGTGTGGTATGCATTTGGAATGAACATCTTTTTCTTTAT
This sequence comes from Zoanthus sociatus, assembly GCA_025331085.2. Classification (NCBI taxonomy): domain Eukaryota; kingdom Metazoa; phylum Cnidaria; class Anthozoa; order Zoantharia; family Zoanthidae; genus Zoanthus; species Zoanthus sociatus. The sequence continues at coordinate 10,358 of JAOBAY020064193.1, forward strand.
TCCTGTTTTGACTGTCAATCATGCAGACATGGTTATAAGTTGAAATAAATAGAGGGGAGAACTATACTGTCTAGTAGTAATTGCAGATTAAAAACGATTGTTCAATTGAAGTGCACTGATAACAAACACTAAACACACAGCTTAGGTACCAAAACTTTATTTCTGCTTTTTGCAGAATTTTCACACGACTTCTCAAAATTGAGATTTATATCGAATGTAGTTTAAACTATTAATAATAAACTATAATTTGTTTGCAGCTTCATTAAAATGTTGAAGCACATGTTTGCTTCCAGGCTACTCTGAGTCACTGCTTGAGCCTGTGAGCAACAACATGATAAGTATGCATGCATTTTCCTTCGTCAAATGCAGTTATATAGTTCTAAATGGTATTTATTGGGTACAAAAGTTCCATAAGTTGATATTGCTCCTAAATTAATTGTTAGTAGAGTTAAAGATCTTTTCAGAAGAATCCATAAATAAAATGTTTTTGTTTGTTTGTTTTCATAGCTACAGAATACCGTAATTGGCTTCTCCACTACTCTGTACCTGTGTTGAAGGGTGTCCTCCCAAACCAGTACTTCATCCATTACACTTTGTTGGTAACAGCCATAAGCATTCTTTTGAGTGACCAGATAAGCCCTGAGAAGCTGCAGCAAGCTGACAAGCTCTTCGATAACTTTTGCAAGTTGATGCCAGAGCTATATGGTGAATATATACTAAGTTATTCTTTTTAAACACTAATGTTTTTAAGGTTTCTTTTTCTTTTTTCTGTAAAATTTTCGGAAGTGTTAAGCGAGATATTTTCATGTTAAACATGCTTGTAAACCCCCACATCATCAACAGCTGCAGGTCTTGTTATTAACTCCATTAAGTCTTTTTATGCCATGGTCTTTTATTTTGTTTGCATAAAGAAGGAGATGCAATGAATCGAGCAAAATAGAGAGTGGGAGTAGGAGAGACTGCTGCCAGAGTGGGGTAACTGGCCACCCCCATTTACAGGAATAAACCCGGATCAAAATGGAATTGAATTGAAGTATTATAGATGCACAAGTTACATGATTGCTTTATTCACATACCCCTTCCTTCTCTTTTGTCTTCGGAGAAAGGAAAAATAAAATTCATTTCTATCTATTATTTGTACTGTAAAATCTTTGCCTACAAGTATCGAGTAGCAAGCACTTCCAATAAGGCTTTGACAGTAAGTAAAGCCAGCTTTATTTTGATGTGGATTTCAAAATATTTAAATAAAAGCAACAAAGGAAAGTGGAAACTTCTCTTTGATGACTATCTACAAAATTATGGAGGAAAATTTGATTTCGAAAGTAATTTAAACAAACGTGACCGAAAAGTAGTGAAGATCAAAGACGATTTTATCAACGAAGCGTTGGACATTTGGGCTGACCTAAAATACCAAAATGTGATAGAATTTTTTGATGACTTCTTAGAGCAGAACCTCTGGAATAATTTCCTAATTGAAATAGACAACAAACCTGTCTATTTTCAAAAGTGGATTAAAAAAGGAATAAGCAAAGTCAAGAATCTTTTAAAACAGGAAAATGTTAAGAAATTCTTAAGCCATGTAGAATTTAAGACAAGTTATGAAACTGATACATCGTTTCTCTCTTACTTTGGCTTAATTTCCTGCTTAATCAAATTTCCAAAACAGATAAAACCGTGTCTCAACTCAACAACATCTCAAAAATCCAATTTGATCAAGAACTTACTTTACGGTCAATCTTCGACGAAGTTATCCTATAAAGCGTTCTTAAAGAAAAAATGGACACAGCCACTTGACTCTCAAAAGAAATGGGAAAATGATTGCAAGCTTACAAATTTGGATGAAAAAATTTATCTAAAAAGTTTTCTATACACGAAAAGCTCTAGATTAAGAAATTTTCAATTCAAGCTGCTTCATAGAAGAATTCCAACCAATAAATTTTTGTATACTATAAAAGTTAAAGATAACAACCTTTGCACTTTCTGCAAAAAAGATATTGAAACACTAATTCATATGTTTTGGACTTGTGAAATTGTCCAAACATTTTGGAGGTCTTTGGAAAAGTGGCTTCAATCTAACCATCTTTTACCAAGAACAAAAGGTATAGACAAGGTTGATGCTGTAGGTTTAAATTCAAAACCAGAAAACATATC
>JAOBAY020064204.1:0-31769 GCA_025331085.2 Zoanthus sociatus
TAGTTTGATGAATGATCTTAACAGGACCATTAAAGACTTGGAAGGTGCATCCTGAAACGCTGCCAATACTCGATCCAGCGCAAATACTTTAGGACTGAGTTTGAAGCGGCATTGCCGAGTTCAGAGCGATGGAGCTTGAGGTTGTGCTTTGCTGTATATATATATATGGTTGCACGAATTCATTTCGGTTCCCGATGCTCTTGGTGTTTCCAGCTGATTCGCAAAACTCTTTTGGCTGATGAAATGGCTTACAATGTGAGACATTTGCTTCTAGTAAGGGTCGTTAGCCGACTTATAAGACTGAAGGCTTTGGAGACATTTATGTCCACTCAGTTGTGCTACGTATGTTTCCGAATTTAGTGGTTAGCAACTTTCGATCCAGATCTCTGAATTCCGGCGTTCTTGGCGGCTGCAGTGAGGAACTTGCCAATTTCATTTAACTTGTAAAATCTGACAGGGCACCTACCAGTATCGGTGGCATAGATTTTAGGATTGAAGACACGTCGGTGGCCATTCTCAGCTCCATTTCTTGTCGTGGTTCCTCTTTCGCTTGTCCATACAAGCATTTCGCTGCCATCTTTGGTAAGGTCTTGTTGCAAAGTTACGTCGCCCCAGCAAAGCTTTCGACTTTCATCGCGAGCTCTGAACTCGAACTGCAGTGACACAAACCACCACATTGACCGCTGAAAAGCCATTGGATTGTGGGAACCAAATTCTCCACTTTTGAAGAGCTTGTCTTCTTCCTCGTCTGTGATCGAGCGAGTGCCATTTGAAGGATTGCCTTTACCTTGGCATACGAGGTTTTTACGCTTTGCCTCGAGCACTTTTCTTGACAAAGCAAACTCTTCATCCTTAAGGATATTCTTCTTGGAGTTGGAGTCTGACAAAAAACGTTAGATACTACGCTGGAAACTAGTTAAAGTGCCTGGCTCGTATCCTTCGCCATTCTGACGCCGGACATCTTTGAAAAACCTTGCGAGAGGGCGATCCAATTCGTGTGCCGGTAAGTCAAGAATTTTTCTGTTTTCTTTTCCAATTCCAACAAGAAAACGGCGGAAGGCGTTTATATCGCTTGTCATCTTTCTCTCTGTATTTTTACTTTTTTGTTCCTTTACAAAGTTTAACAGTTGTTCCTGACTATTGCTTTCTTTCTCTTCATTCGTGTTAGCGCTTGTTGTTTCATATGTAGCCAGTTTATCGTCCTCGTCAGGGTAATAGAATTCACTATCCGAATGTTCCTCTTCACTCACAGTAGAGCTTTGCCAGAAGTAAAAGTCTTAAAACCTTAGAAAACGTAATAAACTTTATAAGATGAATTTTTGTGTCTGTGCTAAACAAAACAAAACAAAGCCAAGGCTCCGGCCAGACAAATTTCATAATGACCGTCAATAACTAGAAATTCTGGACTGCTCATTGGTCAACATTAACCAATCAGCGTGCGCCATTTGACCCGAAGTAACACTTGCCATATAATAAAACTTCATATAATTGTTCTACTATGCCTAAATTTTCAAAAGATGAAATTAAAAGTCAATTTTAGGGTTCAGTTCTCTTTTAATTTCTTACTTTATTTCTAATAACAACCAGTATCAACGTCCAATTAATATAAACTGAATCAGTAAACTGTACCAACAGTATCAGCAAGCAAATCATGATCAGCCGTCAAAATCTCCAAGAAAGCACAACAGACGTTTGTAAGTTGTGATCCACTGTCTTCTTAGGTTGGAAAACTACCCCACGCTACTCAACGACAAAGTTAATGTTACCTGGCATATCACAGACGTAGTTCTCAAGTCTTAAAACTAATTGCATTAAAATTGTTATAATCTTTGCAACTCCTCCCTCCTGCTTCATCACAACAATGTTTGTGGTTCAATGCAGCCACAATGGTACAAAACATGCTTCTATTACAAATGCGTTGGGAAAACGTGACAAAAACAAATATCAATAAAATATGAAGCCCGCGGGCCCATGTTTTGAATCGTAGCCTCCCGGCCGACGCAAGACTAATAGCTTTAATGTTGTTTAGATTCTTAAATATGACGTCAGTCGTGCTTAACATTAAAATTATGTCTTTTACACATGCATTTTATTACTAATAGTTAGACTGTTGAACAATAATGATCTACTCCGGTTTCAGTTTATGTAATAAGCAGAAATAAGAATCTTTGAATTGAATTTTTAAGAAACAATTTGTTCTTGTTTCATTCATTACTCGCCCTACTAAGCTTAGAGAAAGTTACCTAAAGGCGGAGGCCACTAATATGAACTAAAAATTGCCACCATGACAAACAAAATATTTGAAGCTAATTTTTGCTTTGTTATAGATTTTTCATGGGTGTGGTTAAGGGTTAAAGAAAATGGGCTTAGATCGGAAGTGGTCAAGGCAGAAATAGTTCAATAACATTTCCTTCACTATAAGAATTAAGACATGCAGACCACCAATAATTACCGGGCTATAACATTGAAATATCTATCAAACTTATCTAAGGCTAACACATCAAATTATGGCTTAAAATCCTGGACTTATCAAGCTGCTAGACTTTGGAACGCTATACCGAATAATTTTAGATGTATTAACAAGTATAATTCTTTTAAAAAAGATGTCTCTAAGTTAGACCTTGCCGGGTTTTAAGTTTTAAATTTTATTGCTGTATATAATATAATTATTTTTAGCTGTAAATAGGTCTTCTTCTTCTTTTTTTTCCTTTTTTCCTTTTAAGTTTTTGATTTAAGTTCGTGATAATTCTGTAAAAGAGCTTATACGGCTAAGTACTTTTATCACGTTAATAAAGTATGTATGTATGTATGTATGTATGTATTATCATTATCATTTCCTACTTGATTGTCCTTCTACGATGAGAAAAGAAATGCATTGAAATTACGGTTTCTAGTGGTTAATTAAGAATGTTGATTTTAATAGTTTAGACTTAAATAAAAAAAATAGAAATATTATTCAAGAACATATGACCACGAATTTTTAGCCAGTTTTTAAAATATGTTTTACGTATATGAAGAAGAAAAGAAAAAACTTTATTGATAAATAATTAAATATCTTCAATTGATTGTAATAAATTATTTTAAATATTACTTTTTTTAGTATCTTATCTTTGTTGGACTTGTTGTTGTTTTTAAAATGTTAATGTTCTAGTTCAAGCTTAAACTACTTAAGTAAAACGTAGAGCTTTGGCAATATTAATATTTTGTACAAAAATCAAGCTAATAAAGCATTTCATTCATTATCACTAGTATTCGTCGGCTCTAATATATCCCGGAGGGGGAAGGGGGGGACTCCCATATGGAACAGACGGGGATGCTCGTCGGAAATTTTGAAATTAAGCCCTAAAGGAGACCATCTGGGCGTGGCTCAAGCTTTTTTTGACCCCTAAAGGAGACCAATCTTGGCGTAGCTTAAGTAAATCTTCACCTTGGCGGCCTCAAATATTGGCGCTTTGCCCGGAACACCCTACGCGAGACCAAAATCCAAAATTTCCACTCCTAAGCGAGACGACTAGCATCCCCGACTGTTCCATATGGGAGTCCCCCCTCCCCCCCCCACCTTCCCGGGACAAGATCACACTTTCACAAAAAGCTATAAATTTTATAACCGCAGCACGACAAGAGTTCTGATGAACAACCGCAGATTCGGAGTGGACTGGCGCAGTCAGTTACATATGCAATGTGATGGTGGTCAAAAACGTGAAAGACGTGAACGTCCCATTAAAATTGTTTCCAAAAGATTTGCAGAAAGATTTGGCTGCAAGAAAAACCCACTTTCATTCGCATTACATATATAATGCATTTTAAGACCTCAAAAATAAATTCTAACAAATGTAAGACCAAATGTAAGGCGAAAAATGCCGAGCCACGAGGATCCTTCCGGATTCATAGGATGAACTTTGCAGCAGTATATGTATAATATAAAAGTATAAAATCCAAAGCCAAACCAACTCGTAACATTAAGAAACTTTACTAAACGTTCCCTTCTTATCTAAAGAGTGTTAGGACCGTTAGATAACTAAACGAGCAACTTCTTGCAGGGACTCAACACAAAAAACAATTCTTTTGGCTTTTATGAATATTTTGTACATGAAACCAACACTGTATACAGCATATGTGTTTATTCATGAAACAGTTGATACATTAAACATAGTGCAAAATAGAGTATTTAAAAAATATTGTAGAAAGTTACTTCAAAGTTATCGTAAGATTTCTTTTGCAATTTATGGAAACGTCCCGCCTCCACGAAACTGCAGTAAGAAGTATTTACAACTTTTAGCTTCCAACTTATGTCAACTTCTGAAGAGATCATAAACTTGAAATAATGAATAAATCAAATTAATTTGTAAACTATACATGAAAGTATTTCTTATTCCTACTTTTTTTCCTCTCTTATGTTAAATTCTGATTGCCAAAAACCGATTTCACATAAGCCACTGTAAATCAGTAGTTGAAAAATCATTCTGGGTTATGACAATCCCGAAGGTTAAAAAATATAAATGACGAATTTTCAACTTAGAATCTGACAGTTTTCCAAACACTACAGATGAAAACTGGTTAAATTAGTCGGTTTACTCTGTACAAACAAGAATACTTGCTATAGTGGAAAAGTTTATACAACAAAAATTCTTGGAACAACATAACCTACTGAGCTTCAAAGCTTATAAAATTTTCCGTTGATTGCAAGTCTTCCTTCTCATTTAAATTGTAGAACTTGGCAATAATCTGAAGAAAATTACAGCACTTTTAATACCAGCATACTTTGACAGATTTTCTACAAGTGCAACTAATTATAAATTCGTAGGCGCAGGAGAGTGTAATTATTAAGTAAAAGGTTTCAATTTTAAACTCTTTAAAAAACTTTTTTTTCTTTACTAATATGTGGTAAATTTAGCAACTATATTTTTCTTCACCGTTATTTACCTTAGTCGCACTGATATGCCAAAACATGTTAAGATTAAAAAGTGTCGTTATTTTCTTTAAGTTTGCTTTCCATGGCCTTGACGACCACATTCAAACTGCATCTGAGATATCAAACTGCACTTTTCTGTTCAATCGTTCGCTTATAAAACCGTGAAATCTTTGCTTTCCAATTTCCTGTGTCTCTAAAGTACGCACAAGTAAAGCCTTCAAAAAGGAAATTTGTATAAAGGAGTTCACTCCAGCAATGTGGCAAGCAAATTTGCTGGTTAAAGCCAAAGATGTTTCTCCTTTTTCTCTCCAGTTTCTTGCCCTCTCGTTGATTGTCTTCCATTCGCAATTACCGGTGTCTCACTCACTGGCTTCTGGTTTTCATTGTAGTCCCGCTGCATACTGCTCGAAGAACTTTTCCTCGCTGGAGAGGCAAAAGACCGAGGTTCGTACTCTTCCATTTCCAAATGTTCTCTGGTAATTGATCCCCTAAGAAAAGCGACGTAAATTAGGACAGCACAGTTAAAAAGGGTGTTTTATTTACTTGATCATCGCCATCACTGTCATCATCATTGTTATGATCATCATCATCATCATCACTACCATCACCATCATCATCATTGTCTTCGTCATCATCATTATCAACATTATCATCATCACCACCATCATCATTATCACCATCATTATCAACATTATCACCATCATTATCATCATCATTATCAACATTATCACCATCATCATTATCAACATCATCATCATCATCATCGCCCTTGTCATTAGTTTAGAGAAGGAAGGGATAGATGGATGGAGGGATGGACAGATGGAGGGAGAGATGGATGGGTGGATGGATGGAAGGAGGGAGGAATGGAGGGAGGGATGGATGGATAGATGGAGGGAGAGATGAAGGGAGGGATGGATGGGTGGATGAATGGAAGGAGGAAGGAATGGAGGGAGGGATGGATAGATGGAGGGAGAGAGAAAGGGAGGGACGGATTGGTGGATGGATGGAAGGAGGGAGGAATGGATAGATGGAGGGAGGGAAGAAGGGAGGGATGGATTGGTGGATGGATGGAAGGAGGGAGGGATGGATGGATATGTCAAAGCACTAATGCTAACCTAGAAATCTTATTCAAAATGTGAGAATACATCACATGCCTCATACACGAATTTTCTAACCTTTTTCCTTTGGGAGTTCTTTCATAGCCCGCATTTTCAAAGCTACTCTGTGACGTATATGGAGGGGGCTCGCGATTCTCACTATCCACCCAGCTCCGCTCTTGATCTGCACTATTCGACCATTCACTGGATCTACTAATTCGCTCTCTGCTGGCGCCTACATATCCATTATTAACAGCCCATCCTTTGTTTTGTTGATCAGAGGGCAATCGATCTCTAAACGAGTTATCAGAACCATATCGAGGTCTCGCATTTCCTACTTGGTATCTCTCATAAGTATCGATATCTTGGTTCATATGCTCGGAGCTCTCACTCCCGTAGCGCGAATAACCATTTGGTGGGCCTCGGTCCAAATTCATCCGGGCATCCTCAACGGGGCTTCGCGGTAATGACGAAGCTTCATAATCTATTGGCGTTTTCCGGTAATCAGCCGCCATGTTGTCATTGTACTCCCACCCTTCCTTCCTAATTTGCTCCGTGAGAACACGTGACGACCATAGATTAGCTAACACCTAAACACAGGCAGAAAATGTTTACCTACCAAGATTTATCGTCCGTTAGAACGCTTACGTATTCTCAATTATACATGCAGAACCTACTGTGCGTAAGAACGCTTACGTGTCAAAAATGGTTAATACCTGCCACGGAATTAGTTCCCTACGAACGCTTATGTATCAAGTATTTATAATACCTTTCACAAACTTACTGTCCGTAAAAAAACTTACGTGAAAATTGGTGGGTATTACATACCCCAGACTTGCCGTCCGTAAGAACGTTCAATGTAAATTGTTAATACCTTTCACAGAGACCATCCGTCAGAATCATACGTGGCATTTATGGTTAATCAAAACATAATAATGCGCTGCAGTCAGCGGGAAAAAATTTATATTTGCTTCGTGAGAGTGAGTGGTAATCAATTGCTGTTCAATAAAAGTTTTACCTCTGAGAATGCGTGATAACAAGCATATAAATGAAACGCATTTTCTTTACGAAAATCCAAGAAGACAATAAAAGTCTAATCAACCTATGTTTTACCTCCATTAGAAAAAGGCTTAATTCTTTTACGAGCCAAGTGGCCAGTGGAGCCGTAGCTTATCTCCGGTTTCTGTAGTGTAAAGCGGATGAGAGTCTTTGACTCCCCCTGGGCGGGACACTAATCCATCGCAGGTTAGCTCCCAGCAGACGCTGGTACTCAAGTACCTACCCCGGTAGGATGGAAAGCTGAGTTGGCTTAGGGAGAAAAGAAGGTCACACAAAGATTCGAATCTAGGCAAAACCGGGGATTGAACTGGAGACCTTAAGTTAAGAAAGCAGGTTTTACCAAATGCGCCCACCACGCCTTCATGAGAATACAAGACAATACACGTTCACCAAAAATATAAATACTGCGAGCCAAATAAATTTGATTGGCAAATTCAGCTTGGCGGACCACAGTTACAACTACCTTATAATCAGTTCTAATGTGTACAAACAGGCGCGTATGCAGCTTTTCCGGCGGGGGAAAGGGGGTGGGAGTGGGGGTGCACTTTAAGCTTGAGCGGACCTGTGAAATGCGCGTGCTTATGAAACTTGACACTAAAAATGGCAGTAACGTCTTATGAACGCACGTGATGACTTCGAAAGTGTTCCGAAACACTTGATTTGATTCCGCTGATTTATTTATTTATTTTTTAAAAACAACAATATGGATATAAGAAAACATGAAAAAGTCGAAAAATATCAACTTTATAATTTGTAGTCCCGACCTGAACGGCTGTCCACTTTCTTTCTTTTATTTCATCCCTTTTGATTGTTCTTATCTTGCCACATCCGATCTCACTGAGCGGACCTTTTTATGCACCTCCCTTTTCCCCCAGCGTACACGCCTGACAAATGTCTGTAGGTGATTCCACAGAAACAAAAAGAGACGCCAATTTCACATATTTTCAAAAATGATATTTCTTTATGGATAATCAAAGCTACGTGACAGGCGATTCAAAACGTGCCGCGTCAGTTGCAGCCGTCAGCATGAGAATGGCATACAAACCTGGTTGGCAGTTTTCACCAGTCTGGGGGAATAGGTGTTGGTAGACTTTGCGATGCGAACAATCTTACGGATGCCATCAGTTTTATAAAGGAGTCTGCAGTTAAAAATAATGAATACAGATAAATAAAATGATAAGAGCTGGTTTTTATTCGAGTTTTTCGCATCAACTTATGCGCGAGCAAGTTTGCAAATTGTATCTCTGTTAATCCAGCTTATTTCAATTCGATTTTATTTGATATTTTTTCAAGAACCGATTATTTCATTTATACAAAAAAGTCTAAAGAATTTGCTACAGCCGCATTAAGTCCGTTGCCTACTACTTGAACAACAACAAAAGACTTGAAAAAAAAAATTGCCACAGCTTATCAAGTTTGACTTACAGAATCAGAAAGTAACAGTATGGAGTACGAATTCTATATCCCGGAATTAAAATTTCTCACTCACTACTCCTTACACACCTTTTCAACAGCACCCCTGAGGTATTCTTATTTCTCTATAGTTTTTAATATATCATAAAACATTATATTAAAAACTTTGTTCTTTAAACCGCCGCCTGGTTAATGTAATTGGTAAGGTGCCAGCCTATCTTGCGGGAGGCTCGGGTTCGATTCCCAGCCGAACCAACACTCAGGGTCTTAAAATAATTGAGGAGAAAGTGCTGCCTTTGCTCTAACATCTGCAAATGGTTAGACTTTCGCGTCTTCTCGGATAAGGGCGTTAAACCGTAGACCCTCGGAGACTTCTGTGTTTATGTGAAAAGTCTCCGTCCACCTTTGAGTGGTAAAGTTGGTGTCCTCAATTAGTAGGCCTTTGGCCGGCTAAAGTATATTGACACCTAAATAAAGTTATCTTAAAAGTTAAAACTAAATTTTTGGCAGCGATTTGCTACCTTGTAAATAATTTTTTCTATAAAATAAAACGAAATGAAAGATTTTCCGCCTCATGTCTTTCGCAGACCACTTTGAGTTGGAAAAATTAGAAGAAATTAGTATAGATAAGCAAAAATTAAATTCCCTGAGTTTGAACAAGATATAGATAGAAACCTCCAGTGTGTTTAGACACATTTCTTTAGACTGAAAACATACAGATTAACTAAAAGACAGCAAGGACGCTGCCCAAAGCTGAAATGATAAACAGGATAAATAAAGACAGAAGTCGCCCAAATACTCACACGCACACAAAATCAAACAAGATATGTCACACACCTTGCATTTTTATCATTTCGAATACAGAGCTGGTAGATAGCACACATCAGAGAAGCTATAGTCGGTTCCTTTACTAATGGGTTTGTTTCAGTAACACCAGGTATTCGGTACGCTAAGTCTCTGATAGCTTTTTCACCTTCAAAGGTACCAAAAATAACTTTATAAGGCTTGATCACAAAATAATAACACCTTGAACATAGCTCCTACTACGCTTACAACTGCTGCTACTATCGCTACTGCTACTCCTGGTATGCATACTGTTGCTGCTACTGCTGCTACTCCTACTGCTCCTGCTGCTACTACTCATACTATGCTTACTGTTACTGCTACTGCTCCACTACTACTGCTCCTGCTGCTACTACTCCTACTATGCCTACTGTTGCTGCTACTGCTGCTACTCCTACTGCTCCTGCTGCTAATACTCCTACTATGCCTACTGTTGCTGCTACTGCTGCTACTCTTACTGCTCCTGCTGCTAATACTCCTACTATGCTTACTGTTGCTGCTACTGCTCAACTCCTACTGCTGCTGCTACTACTACTCATACTATGCTTACTGTTGCTGCTACTGCTGCTACTCCTACTGCTGTTACTACTGCTGCTACTGCTACTGTTCATCCTACTCCGCTTACTACTTCTACTACTGCTGCTGCTGCTGCTGCTACTCCTAATACTCCTACTCCTACTGCTACCTTAATTGTTTGAGAATTTTTATGTCAAACCCAATAATTATAGAATAAACATAGATCATATTACTTAAAACACTTGCATTGTCTCACTTACCAATAATCCTTTTATTTTCCGGATCAACTGCTAAATTCCGAAGACAGATAGCCGAAGCACGAATAGCTGGATCATAATCTCGTTTAAGAAGACGAACAAGATGAGGAACTATTTGCGCCTTTCTAGAGTCACCACGAATCTTGATTGACCACTGAAAAAAAGCAATGTGGTTGATAAGTTCTGCAAATAGAGAAAAAATAAACAAAAAAATCCCACAAAAGATTTATGCACTTGCTAATTTATTTTTTTAGTGACTGAATTATGATCAAATTCATTAAAAAAAAATTACAGTTTTAAAGTTAATAGGAAAAGTGAAAGAATCAATTATGATTTTACCAAACACGTATATGTGTTTTATCGGATAGCCTTGCTATGACACACCTTAAAGTTAAGGCAGAAAAGCAATTCCAACTTTGCAAAATGTAGATTTTGCCGTCTCAAATTCACAATTAGTTTATGCTGTTTTTGGTTACTTCTACTGGTTTAAACCTAGCGTAAAAAAAAATGAAATTTCAAATTTTGATTCGAAGTGGCCTTACATTCCAAGAGCAGGCAGTTATGTTATGAATTGCACCGGCGCTTCCCTCAAGTGTGTCCATATTATTTGATTCCTTCAAGAGGAGAAAATACTGATTCACCGTAGTTGGTTGCCATAGCAACTCAATTCCAGAAACTCCGCCTTTTTGCAGATCAATTGGTTTTTGTCCGCTTGTTTTCTTCTTTCTGCTACCCCCGCAGCCCGCAAAGCATCCTTGACTCTGTTGCTCTTTTACAGCTTTAGAATCCATGTTCAGATCAGCATCTCTGTAAGTATCTCGGTCCAGTTCACTCTCCAAACGGTAAGACAAGTTCCGGAGTGTGCACACGGAATTTTCCAGACACTAGTTAGATAAAATAAAATATAGTTAAAAAGCTTCTCAATTAAATTAGTGTGTAGAGAGAAGCTCGAATTGGTAGAGAATTGTTGCTTATTGCCAAGCCACAACATTAAAAAAAGAATTTTTACATTCTGTGGTTCTTATGGTTTCAACAATGCAAGTTTGTAAGCAAAGTTGTGACGAACAAAACACGAGAGAAGTTGAACCTTACTTTCAAAAGAGTTGTTAAAAGAGAATTGAACCCTGAAATTGACTTTTTATCGTTTGAACAATTAGACATAACAGAACAACTATATGAAGATTGTTTAACCTGTTAGCCAAGCAGTTCAGAACAATATGAAATTTTGTAACAAATGGACAAGATTTGATCGATGGCTCAATATATGATGTCTGCGGTTGTTTATGACGTAAGTTATGATACTAGAATGATGAAAAAGAGGAAAAACATGGTTATTGTACGGCTTTTGGTTTCTACAAAAGATAAAAAGACTTCGCAAAACATAGATTGCTCAAAAAGATCAAGATTTTGAAGCACACTGCCATATTTAAGGTTTGAATATCATAACCTACGTCATACCATTCCGCTGACAATTTCAACAGCGACCACGGAAACAAACCTTTTCTAGAGACATTTCTTCGTTTCTAATTTCAATTTCTCAATGTAACTTCATTACATTTAAAAAAAAAACTTCACAAGAGTTAACCCACTATACCAACAGATTCAAACATAATGAGGTTAGTTTTAGCATTCATTTCCCCTTTAAGATCTTTGCAGTAATGTATACAATTTGAGAAAGTGAAATCAATACGATAGTACTAAGTGAATACACATCATATATCCGTTAAAAACACATAAATGGGTATTGGTTATATGAACATTATTAAAAGTAAAACACCTCTTAAAAATTATGGACAACGTTGTCCAAACTTTTCTTAACAGGCGATAAAGTATGATCGTGATTAAAAAGCTTACTTAGGTGGGGAATTTTTTTCGGTTGTTCGAATTATGAGTTCACAGAGAACAATAGTTTTTATCTAAAAGATAAAACAAAGCAATATAGGGACTTTAACCGGAGTTACTCAGAACAACATCTTACCTTATTTTCGTAGTATTTACTCTTGATGCTAACGCGGATGATCCAAACTAAACAATCTATCAGTGCTTCTTCTTCCCTCAAATAATCCCTTGCGTCACTTCCGGCTGATGACAAGTTTCTAACTATGCGGGTCACGTGTTCCAAAACTTCTGACCACTGCTTATCGCGGACCGTGGGATCTCGCAACGCTTTGTGTTTATCCCAGCCAGAATACGGAATGAGGATGAAAACGACAAAAATATGCAAACATTCCCGAAGGATCATCAATCTAAGAACCTATAGAACAAAAACAAGTTTCAGATATACTAGGACAACTGCTTAAGCCTTTTGGGGGGAGGGGAAGGGATTAATTGTGTGTCATGGAACACTAAACCAACGCACGAGATCAAAGAAACCGAACCATAAAGACAAACAAGACAGACGTAAGAGCGGGGTTGAACAACCAAAGCTGTGTGTTATGGAACACTAACGCACGAGGTCACAGAAACCGAAAATGTTCAAACTTAGAACCGATTTGCTACGTGACAACATTAAATGTTATAGAACAAATGATCAAATATATATTCATTCTGTTACGACGATGTGTGTGCTTAATTACCATTATTGAAATGTTTACATTGGAATTGGTAATATAATCATCCAGGTCACAATGTTCAGGTACAAGTCAAAACAAAAGCGTAGAAAACAGAGTATTGATATCTATTAGCTAAAGACATAATTATAATACTAAGAAGGGAATAAATACATATAAAAAACTTGGTAGACGTAAAAGAAAATGCTAAAAATTTTATTAATATATGAAGGAAATATATACTATGTTTGAGGAAGTTAAAACAATTTTATTGTTTTGTTGCATTTGACACGGTGTCATTCCAGATAGCTATTTCTTTTAACGTAAAAAAATCCGCGCCTTCAATTGGTTAAAATCGATCACGTGATTTCTGTCTATCTGTCGCTAACCAGCACGACCGTGCGGTTATGAACGTTAACCTTTGTTTCTTGATTAGTTCATGTCCGAGTCTGCAATAAATTCAAAACATTGAATACATGAAACAAAATGATTTTTGTCGAGCTTTTACTTCACCGAAATATGTCATATTTCAGAGCATACACTCAAGTTATTTAACTTGGCTGGCTTTTTGGCACAAGTCCAGCAATTTTCCCGCCTTTTAGACAAATTAGAAGTTTTTTTTTTGTGAAGCAGTTTGCGAGATGTTCCATTGCTTTTCTGCTTGATTTTTTAAAATGGGATACAGCTCTTACAATTGCTAGCAATATAATGAACTCTTAATGCAATCAGCTTTGCTTTGCTGCGCATTGTGCATTATCAAAACTTCTCGTTCATTGAAAGTAAACAAGTAATTTAACCAATGCTCAATTGAAAAAGTCCATTATCTCCCTAGTTACGAGCGTTTAGCGTCACCTTTTTATTGACGCACGGCAACTGAACTCAGAGCTGATTCAATCACCTGTTTAACAACTCGTCCACGCACTTCAGTGAAACTTAAACTCAATGTTGCTTTATTCACATGTAATTAATGGTTAATACTATTTACCTGAACACCGGACAAGTTGCGTATTATAGTAAGGATAACCTGCCTCTCCTACAATAAAACACAATGTTATTACAGATAGGAAATCGACTGACGGAAGTGGCTACTTTTATCCTCATATTCACTATGACTGATGCTTATATCATAAAGAAAAGTCCATAGTCAAAAGTTCAAGATTGAACGTACGTGGGAGTGTCGCCGTACAAGTATAGCTTCGCCGGACAACTTCATCACACTGGTAGTATTAGAATAATGGAGTTCGCAAGGTAAGCAGTGTTGATAAGTTACCAGTCTACCATGGGGGAGGCCCGGGCTCGATTCCCGACCGGGCCAACACACAGAGTCTTAAAATAATTAAGAAGGTTCTGTCTGTTTTAACATCTGAAAATGGTTAAAAATTTTCTTCGTCTCAGATAAGGAATTAAGTTAAACCGTAGGGCCAGTCTTTCAACCCTTTACCAAAGGACTTAGAGAACCCACGCACATCTACAGTTGAGAATAGGGTATTTATGTTGAGTCTGGTATATATGTATATCCTATACTGTTTAGTTGTTCAAAGGCGATTAGCTCTAAACCAGGGTAAAATATTTAACCCATGATTTTGTTTCGAACCTTACAGAGAGGGATCTGACCTGTAAATATGAGATTAACAATTTTTTTTCCTAGATAAATATGAGCAATCTTTTATAAGAACCGTAATCTTTTCGTGAGAGAAGCCAAATCATTACCGTAATGCTTGCTTAACTCAGGATTAAAGTGATCCCATCATTGAACAACCCAGCCCTGAGAGCAATTTTAATCGATAAATATATTAATGTAAGCCACTGTACATAGCGGATAATCTAAGAGTCTTACAAACTGTTGACTTTGTACACGCATTTAAGCTCATTTCAACACATTTATAAGTATTAGCATTACTGTTAATAATATCTTTTATAACATTATTTATACAATTACCTGCTCCTCCTTTGTTCGTTGGAGCATTCTCATCAGAGCAACAACTCCATCACATTCCGCAATACGAATCTTAAAAGAGAAAAATACAACAATTTAGAATGGAAAATGAGTTTTTGAAATGAAAAAAGATTTATATGGATTGTTAAGGTAAGCGTTTGTGTCGCAGTGTAATCCACGATTTTACAATAGATATTCGCAGCCATGCAAGTACCAAAAAGCAGCACAATTGAGGTCTGCAAAAAAAATTGATTTCATGCTTAAATAGATTCGAACCCGTGACCTCTTTGGTACCGATGCAGCCCTCTATCCAACCGAGCTATAAAGCCACAGTTGGGAGAGAAGGTCATTTTTAGTGGGTCTATCGATGTCACTCTTAGACATACCATTATTTGGACGTGTATACATTAAAATGTAGTGGGTTTTCTTTCTTCCATTTTTAGGCATTAGAACCTTCGATTTAAAAAAAACATTTTGTTTTTATTTCTGTATT
The DNA here is from genome assembly GCA_025331085.2 of Zoanthus sociatus. NCBI lineage: Eukaryota > Metazoa > Cnidaria > Anthozoa > Zoantharia > Zoanthidae > Zoanthus > Zoanthus sociatus. The sequence goes on from JAOBAY020064204.1 coordinate 15,076, forward strand.
AAAATCTCTAGAGAGCTTAAAAACTCATTCAGGCTAAACCTTAAAAACTTTAAACAAAGTTCTAATTTTCTAGAATCATTTCCTTATTTTCTATTTGCAAGCATGGTTTCTTTCCCTATGCTAAACAAGAGAGTTATAACATACTCTCCAAATAACTCATGGAATGATTATAAGACGGACATCAAAAACAGAGAAGAATGCTTTATAAACGTTATCTTTAATCTCTGTATACACGGCGAGCGACAGACAAACAGCTTGCTGACGTTTAATATCTCGCGTAAACACGATGCCTAGGCTTTCCAACTAAAAACTTTACAATACCTTGTTTTCGTCCGTCGATGTGCTGTAAGAAATGTTCCTCAAAACACAGGCGGCAGCGTACCTCACTTTCTCATGAGAATGATCCAGTAAACCGACAAGTACTTCAATGCCAACTAAATCCCTGGTGAACAAAAGTAACATAGCGACTTATTACTTAAAAATTGACTCAACAATGAGTTCACTAAACTAGAAACAATAAGTTACAAAATATGCATTCAAAATTGCTTAATATATGAAAAATTGTACATTTTAAAGGAAACTAAAACACAAGCTTGTACTGTTTTCCATGTTTTCACTACAGTTATGTGTCAAGTGTGTGTGCGCGCGCGTCCTCAAAACAATTTCCCGCCATTTTCTTGACGCTTGTTTCTGCAAAAATATGGCGGCTCATCGGAATTTCATAAATGTTTCAGAAGAATATTTGGTGACATTTTTAAAGGAAAATAAGAACATTTGTCCGTAGTTTCATCGAGTTTTAGTATTATATAACTTTTTATGCACGTTCGTGTTAGGAATATTGCTATCTTTGCACTGAATTAAGTTAAAATAATTATGCGTATGTTTCTATTTTATAGTTTGCCTCTAGTTTGTCAATAGAGCACTGAACATAGGCTTGAACTAAAATATTAATTTTATGTTTTCGTATTAAAAATATTTCATTCAGCACTCGAAAATATAATTCAGATATTCGCGTCCCCGCGTAATATCTTTTTTGTATTCTTTTTCGTAGCTAGAGTTGTCTAGATCAATAATTGTGCCTAAAATCCCTGTCAAACCTTCCAGACATTCCACCAAACATCCACCGAACAATTGTCGGACCAATATGTGGCCAGTATTGTGTTTTGTCGGAAGAACGTATCTAACGGTCCCCACATTTTCTTTGTTAAGAAACCAGCCATGTTTGGAAGTCTTTCAAAGGATTGATTCTTCATTATTGCGCATGCCCACCCAGGACTTTTGTCATGTGACATAGTCAAACGAAACCGACAGGGTCCCAATACGGTTAAAACAATGACAAATGGTGTGTTGACGTCGGGACAATATTTGCTCGGAATGAAACTTCACTCGAAAATGACCCATCACAAAAACAACGGCCTCAACATTATTGGATGGCCATGTGAAAAGCTCCCGACATTTAATAAACGTCGGTTGCATTTGTTGGATGAAAGGTTTGGACCCTTAGACAGGGGCTCAATCGCCGAGGAACTTAGGGTTTTTGAAAACTTTTTAATGAGTAAGTTGTTTGAAAGTATAGTTTGTACCTGACTCTTGCTTTTACACCTTCATCTTGAAAACATAGGTGCTGTAGATACACAGCGGCATGGATTGTCTTTGTATGGTCATCTGACTGCATATACTCCAACAGATCGGGAATATCTGGCTCACGACCAACTGTTCACCAAAGTATTAAAAAGACATATTAGACTGAAAGCAGGGCTTGGGCAGCCTACTGTTAATATAGACTGTCTGGATCACGATCAGGTATTGATGTTTAAGATCACGAAGAAAGAAAAAAGTCTACTTGCACTTTGGACGCTGGTCATTCGTCAAGGTAAAAATTGTGGAGCAACCCCTTTCAAAACACTGGGGACGCCCCTGTAATCGATACTGACTTGAACACGATCAACCTTCAAAGTAGACAATTATGGCGCCCTATATGTTTATTTTATTGAAGGTAATATAATTCTCGTCGGAATCATATATATTATATTCGTTTCTACAACCAACGTTTGTTGGGAGTAGAAATGAATATAAAATATGGTTCCGACGAGCATAAATCAGATTTGAATCGTGCTTGTTAATTACTATCTGACAAAAAGTGGATGGGCAAAAGAATACCAATTTGAAATTTCGCTAAAAGAATAAAATTGCTCCGTTTTCTGCTCATAACAGAAAAAACAGAGAAAGTTTTTGAGAATTCATATATAAATCGAATAAATGTCTAAGAAAGAGAAAGAACCCACTTCCATTTCAAGATTTTTTTATATGTTGGATTATACATAAAACTAGCACAATATATATTATCGTCGACGACCGTAATTTATAACTGCTATATATTGTGTTACCGGTCCCTAGGGTTATATATTTCAAATAATTTATTACCAGACTTTATTGTTGCTTTATTACTCGGTATTCCTCATGTGTGCAAAATTAAAAGTCAAAATACGAACGAAATTGGCACGATTTTCTGTAATTACTCTTGAATGGGTACTGAAAACGCTTGGCTAATAATTGTGCTTTGAGATGAACTGACTGCAAATTCAAATATCCCAACAGACACAATCAGAATGCTGCTGAATAAAATAGCAAAAGAGTTACTGTTCATCAGCAGGATACCTATTAAAATTGCGTGTAATTCTACAACTGGTTTCGGCTCCATTAAGTTAGACATCTATTAAGCACTCAATCTCGATTATTTGAGTGTCATGCAAGGGGCTTTAACACACGAAATAAATGAACCAACAGGCTTTTATTTGAAAACTAATCGACATCTACGATATAACAATTAAAATATTTTTTCGGCTGGTTAAACGTAAGTGGTCCAAGCCACGCGTTGTGGATATTCTATGTATGACGAATATTTTTTTACTGACAATTTAAGTTCACATGCATGAGAAGCCATGAAACTCGGTTTACTGAGATCTCACCGCTTCATCCGATGGATCCCGAGTAACTTTGTTACTCAGCTATCCACGTAAAAGCTTCATTGAGAAGCCATAGATATTTAGTACATGCATGCTGGGGACTTGTTAGAATGAAAAATCCTATGTAAACAGGCTTTAAAGCAATCGGTGTATCGACTTGCAAACCTAAGTATTGTCTTGTCAATCTCCACAACTATAGATCGCAAAAGCATGACAAGTAAACTGAGTTTAAGCGGTCGGAGGAAGTGAAACTATGGTAATACGGTGGCCAATTTTACATCTTTCAGCTTTTATGCAATGTATATAAGTAAACTAACGAGATAAAAACACATTCAGCCGTCAACAAAATGAAAACCGTTTACAGAATACAAATACCGACAGGAACGCAGTGCATTTTACACAATCCTTTTTCTTAAATCACATTTTAGATTTTTGAATTTTAGTGTCGCCATACCAATGAAAAATATATATTACTCACCCATTTGGTAGAATCCCCAAGAATCTGTTTAAAAGGAGAATATATGTAAGTGATTGCATCTGGACGTAACTTATTTATGAAAAGCTTGAGTAAAATTAATTGTAAATGTAGACTCCTTTGTCTGAGGTGCAGCCAATACTTCATTTAACTTAATGGGTTAAAATGCATGGATTAAGCATAACAAAAGAAAAGATAATTTGGTCTTTTTCTGAAAAGGACGTGCTGTTGTGGCTTATCAGTTCAAACATACCAGTCATTGCCCGTGACTTTCTTTTGATCTCGCAAATTAAAAGTGTAAATAAACAATAATTTATCTTAGTCTGAGAAGAACGTATAAGCACGAGAGATATTTTAAATTATAACTATGCTCCGACGACAAAAATAACAAAAACTGGAAAGGCAATAGCAAAAGTAAATTACACTTTATAACTGTCTTGGAGTCATGCTTAAGGGAAAAAATATTTTTAATTGGCAGTTCAGAATGACGCGCAGAGTCGCTTGTGTTTTAAGCATATATTAACTCATTTTTATCTGCTTTGCTACCAGGTGTTATCCAGTTTCAGCTTCAAAAATGGTACTTTCGACTTACGAAACAAAAACTGGCCTAGCTACCTCAAAGCTACATAAGCAGTCACATCACCGAGAGTTAAGTAAAGTACAAGGTGAAATCGTTAAACGAAAATATAAGGAAAAATAAACATACAAACATAGAGTTATTTTAACTTCAAAAACACAAAAAAACAAAAGAAACAAACAAAAAACTAACATTAAAATAACTGTACAGAAGTCAAATGCCAAATAAAAACGATAAAGAATACAGATTTCTGTCGCCGGAAAGTTTAAATGCAAACTGTTCTCTCGCAATGTCAGATGACATTGAATTCATGACAACGTGTTCAATTTATGAATTAAGGTACAATATCAAACAAACATTTTATACCTCATTCAAAAACAAAAGGACCTGTATGAGAACGAACAATAGTTTGAGCAAAAATATATATGTTAAGTTAAGAGAGTTCAAAAAATCAAATATCAAATAAAACATACCAACAGGTAGGTCAAAGGGTGAGTCTGGTCCTTCGATCCAACGGTTACATTTGAATATGTACCGTTCATTTCTATCAATAACATAAACAACAACTTCCTCCAGTAACCATCGAGGGCTTTTTCCCGTGCCATCGTTACCGACAGTAAGTCGTTCCAGCTGAAAGTCACAAAAATATGTTAAAAACGAAACATGATCGTTACTTTCAACACAAAATGTAGGTTACGTTTTTTTATCTAAAGTTCAAAAAAGGGTTAAAAACCATCTTTCACTTTGTTTACTTTAACTAAAAAGTTTAGTTTTATTGCTATTCACAGTCAACATTAAAAAAATTGAAATCGATTTTATCTCTTTGAACCTATATTATGTTTACAGGATAAAGCATTATGTTTTGGCGTTTTATTACTTAATAGTTTCTTTTTCCTAAATTCCGTAAAATCCATTTTCTGATTTCAAAAGCATGTTACTAATCCCGTCTGTAAAATCGTTATACCTTTCCGATATCATTTTCTCTGAATCTGAACCGGTCAATTTTCCCCCTCTGGAACCTCTTGGCGTTCTTGTCCTGTCGCAAGTCTATTCGCCTAGTTTCACCATTTTGCCCGTACAGCTGAAAGTACACATTGGAATCTGTCCCCGAGTCGGGCTCATCTCCCGTCTTAAATTCCACTTCATATTCCAGATCTGCATCAAGTAAATGTAGAACAAAAAAATAAAGATTTCAATAATATTAACATAAGTCGTCAGCTATATACTCAGCTGTTTATGGTTTCGAGGACCTGCTTACTCATAAAATAAAAGGAGCGATATTTTGGCTGCATGAAGTCCCAGGTGTCTATTTCCGTTCAACTGCGAACCAGGTTTTTCGTTTAAGACAGTAATTGTCAAGCTCAAGTAAATTTTGCGGATCAACGCCTTTACACAATACGAATGAGCAATATCAAACAATTGTTCTTTCTCCCTTAAAAAAAAAACACTCTTGACGTAATTGGTAAATACTCGTATTTGAATAAAATACATTTGCTACTTTTGGAAGAGAAATACGTGAAACTGTATCCGTTCGAAGGATCCCAAACTAGGGAGATGAAACTAGGTTTAAACTAGATACTATCACTTTCAGCACCGATATTATGCAGTCGTAAGTGTAATATATATGAGCATTGACTCACTAACTCGTTATCAACTCTTTAAAAACAAGCTAAACTCCAGAAGCCAACTAAATAATGAATCAACAAAAAAAGAAAGTTTTAGTATAAACGGTCAGTAGAGATACCATTTTTGTTATTAAGGGTCTCAAATGTATGATAAAGGATTTCAAAAGCGAAAATTTGACAAGCTACTAATAGAATAGCACTGCTGAAAGCAAAACACATTTTAAGTTTAGTTTGACTTTCTACTGTTTTTAAAACTCAATTTCAGATTTAATAAAACTGAGCGCCATACTTATGGGATGTGGCTATAAAGATCAATGTCAAGATTAGATGGCACAAATTTAATGTAATTCAATTTAATTACAGTTCGTTGATATGGTGCATAACAACAGGATGGCAGTAGGGGGAAACGTAATTCCGATTCTAACACTGTCATCCAAGAACCTTTACAAACAATTACAATAAAAGTACATGATGGAAGAAGAGCGGGTATAAATATGTATAAAATACATTGAAAGCTAAAATAAACTATATCATAATATGAATCACGATTAATGATATAATATCCAAAGCGCTAGTAGCTAAATCAAAGCCACGATAATGGACACTATATATGCCACGTTCAGATTATTAGCATTATGATAAATTGAGAGGTAAAGCCCGCTATCCCAACATGGCCATACTGATATAGTGCCCATTCTAGTGCCTTCAAATCAGCTATTAGCACGATTTTGCTATATCTATACTTGAGTTTTGGTTAGTTTATTCGGGGCTAATTACAACTAATTATATCAAGAAAAAATATTTGCGACAAATGTATATAGAAAGATTGTAAAGAAGAAAATAAATGCATTACCATCCTTTAACAGTCCATCCACGCCTGGCGACCCAACTATGGAGAAAATTGGAATTTTCAGGTTTATATACATGGATGAGCTAAGACATACTCTTTTGGCATTGTGAAGAAACAATAAGCATAAGACAAATTGCGAAAACTAACAAAATAACAAAGAAAGAAAAAACATGGGGCTGAAATAAATTATGGTCAAATCACTTTAAAATAGTTTATTTATTTACCACATGTATTTTACACTTATTGAAAGAGATAAAAGGAAAAAAATGTGGAAGGTGGAGAAAACAACCCTAAAAGGGTTAACGTGTTCCTACACCTTACCTTAGTTTTCTATGTTAAAAGCTAGAGGAAAGGGAGTGAAAGCATATCGCATAAAATCGACTGAAACGTTTACATTTTTTACAATGAGTGAAGAAAGAAAAGAGCATAAAATTATCTAAGTGACTTCTAGTACTTATAATACATCAAAAAATGGTCAAAATGAGAGAGATGAAAATACATTTAGCATTTACGTTGATAGTATGTATTCTTCAAAATATTTTTTTAAAATTTGCGGTGACAAACTGGTTCTAATGCCCAGAGGGACAGCATTCCACACCGTTTTGCAGTGTTTAATGTCAAATTTACCATAATTTGTATTTGTCTTACGTATATATAGTTTCTTATTCGCTTTGGAGCGAGTATTATATCTATGTCGTATTGACTGAACGTAATCATCGAAGATAATTTCAGACAAGAAATTGGTTAAGCGTCTACACATTAATTCGACTTGTTGCATAGAGGAACGAAATTTCATACAGTACATTGTCAGAATTTGTGTAATAAGATGAAAATACTATTTAAAAGTATTTTTGTGCTTAGCAAATTATTGAAATGTTCATAATGCAATAGGGAACAGATATAAAATTAAAAGACGCTTGATTGTTATTTTTTACGATAGTTCGAAGTACAGCAATTACTCTAATATGTGCATTTTATTTCAAAGTTATGAACTTATATTAGCTTGAGAGATACGAATGTTATATTAACAGAATACAGTACACCTGGATTATCCTAAACATTTTGATTCACTTGTCTAACAAATTCCACTTTTTAGTGTCTTATTTTTTATATAGTTTTCTCTATACAGTGTCTGCCTACAAAACGAAAGAAAACAAGATCTTTAGAAAATCATGTAGATATAAAAGAAGTGCGTTCTGATTGGTCAAAAAAGTATTTACATATAGCACTATGAAGCACGAAAATAACCTGCGTGATACGATTGGCTGTCTCCAAGTTGTGAGAATTTACAATTTCATGCATGAAAGAATTAAAACTATATACATAGGCGCTTCGTATATCGTCTTTCCCTTTGCTAGCCGAGAACTGTTTATAAAAAAACATACATTATTTCCGTGCCCTCTGAGTCTGGTGAAAAACGAGGCGAACATTTGGTAGAATTCGAGAGCAGAAAAATAAAACACGAGATAAAATCGACGGTTTTCATCTGCTCGAGAATTCTCAAAAATTTTGCCGAGAATATGTTTCATTATTAAATATCAACACTGAAAAAAAACGTTTCTTTACTTTGGACAGAGTTTATATATAGTATATTCAAAATTTTATAATAATCAATTGAATCATGTATCTAACGATTAACGTACATATTTAAAAACTGGTGCATTGCTTTTACGAACTGAGCTACGAAACGCCACAACCGTTCTGGCAGACTGGCGGCTGCTTATCGATCATTGATATCCAGATTACATGTTACAGCAAAAATTTAGTAAACTAACGGGATAAACTGTTTACCTTTACCAGGGTAAAGAATGGCTTCTGTCTCGTCCATGCCATTATGAACGCGTAGCCACTGCCCACAGGGGAACAGATAATGATCTCCTGTCTCAAGAACATCTACTTCCACTTCCTCTAGAAACCAACTGGGATCAACGCCTTGGTTGTCGTGTCCAATCACCATACTCTCAAGCTAAACATACAGAAGGAGTTATTTCGTCATTTCTAACAGAAAGTGAAGTGCTACAACTATAGCTCGGATACTCAAAATTTAAACCAAAAATTAGAGCTGCAGGAATATGCATCTATGCTTCATATTACATTAAGACTAGTCCTTGCCACAAGCTGTACAAGTTTGTTTTTAGTTTTGGTAAAATATTTTCCTAATACAATACAATACAATACAACACAATACAATACAATATAATACAAAACAATACAATACAATACAGTACAATACAATACACTACACTACAATACAGTACAATACAATACAACACAATACAATACAATACAAAGAAACAAACACATGAACGTAGACAGTAAAGCTAGCGAAGAGAAAGTACGATGGTAAAAGACCGTTATAATACAATAAATATACAATAACTGCCTTACATGCCAATTATAACTTGCAAAGAAACAAACACTAAAGCTTTTAATTAGCGACGAGAGATTACGATGGTAGAAAATCGTAAAAATACAATGTACATATATATAATAACTGAATTATATGTCAAATATAACTTGCAACGAAACAAACAAACACACGGACATAGTCATTATAGCTATAGCGACGAGAGAGTACAATGGTAAAAGATCGTCATGATATAATACAAATATCAATAACTGAACCATATGTCAAATATAACTTGCGAACGAACAATAACGTAGCGAGTAAAGCCAGCGAAGAGAATGTACGATAACTGTAGAACAAAATGATTTCAGGTATGATAGGATGGCGTGCAAGGGCCGGGTAAAGTTTTGCAACAAAGAAGGATAAGGTAAAGTAATTTCGTTAACACAAAAGAAATTATGCTAAGAACGTCAAATGTGCACCTTTCCAACGTCCGCGGTTTGAACAATAAATTTGTCTGCTCTGCCACTTTCAAAAGGTTTAAATGCACCAGTGTCATCCCGAAGCAGGATTTTTGGAGTGGAACCCCTTTCTCCGTGGAACTGAAAGTACACATTGGCATCCGTCCCGGCATTGTCACGGTCAGCGGTTTTCATAATCATACGATATGATACGCCTGTGAAAGCAAGAAACACAACTATAACGTCCAAAAATGTACGTTAAACTGAACACTCAACATCAATGAAAATGTTTAGGCCATTTGGCTGAAAACCTTTCAAATGCATTGTACCGTTATAGTTTAAGTATGCTTAGAGGTTCTGGAACGTGAAAATGCACTTAATGACCTCCAACTGTGTATAAGCAAAAGATGGAAAAGCTTCACAAAACCTCAACAACAAAAAGTACATTACAAGGTTAAGAAAGCCGAAGAGGGAACATATTTATTATTATGTCAAATACTTTTTATTTGTATCATTTTAATTTAAAAATCCGACTATCGACAAGTGTTTCAAGTTAAAAGTAAACACTTGAAAAAAGCAATTTCAAGTTGTCAAAAATCGTTTTTTGATTGCTTTCAAGTTAAGGCTCGACTCATGAACGGTATATTTTAACATGAACTGGGAAACAAAATAAATATAACATTTTAAATATACGCCCCAACATAATTAATTTTTGAGTATTTAGTAAATTTAGAAAAAATGCGTAAAGCTGGCGGCAACGATCACGTTAACGAAAAACAGTCTTAATTTCTAAATGGAAAACTTTACGTTAAAATGCGCAAAGCTGATCAACTGCTTTCTGTTGCTTTCTTTGAAGGTCGGCGAAGACTGAAATATTTTCCGCTCGTAGTTGTTCTTCGTGACAAGTTGGGCATAGGCTCCATGGCCGTAGCAAGGATTTTTTCAGTGAAGGGGGAAAGGGATCCTTTGAAATCTTAAGAGAGCACTAATAGCACTAATAATCTAATCAAAAATACCGTATTTCGTTGATACGCATCCTTGCGCAGAGGCGCTACATATGAAAAAAAAAGTATTGTAGCATCATTTAATTCCCATCAAGTTTTTATCTCTCCGTTTTTAGTTTCTAGTTATTGTTTTTTCTACTTATCTCAAAATGCTACTGAAAAAGTTTGAGGAGGGGGTGGGGGTGGGTCAGCTCCCCCCCCCCTGTCCTGTTCCCTGCTGGCTACAGCTATGGGCTCCTGAAGCGGGAAACACTTTCGACATTTCTTGTCATTCATAAATAATCACTAAATACAAATATTTTTTATCACAAGTGACAAAAAAATCCTCGTATGCAGAAGCACTAACAGAAAAAAATGCACATGCATTCCACTGACAAAACAACAAGGCGAAATTGTTATAAGAAGACAATTTGTCAGTCGTCGTTTGGTGACAAGTTAAATGTTGCGATCCAAGTTATTGTTTCGCAATTAACGCGCATGCGCATTATATGTCGATCTAACTTGTCAAGCGCAAAATTGGTCAATGTGCGCCGGGCTTTCAAACAACGCGAAAAGCTCTTCTGATGTTTCTTCTTTGCTTTCAAGGTCGATTCTCTACGTTTGTCTTTGTTCACACACCTCATTCAAAGTGGAGAGAAAAAAACGAACTACGGTATTACTTCAAGAAAACTATAATTTGGATTTTTCAAAAGAATTGCTAATTTTTTGTTAAATGTAAGTTTTTGTTTCACAAAAAAAAAAGAATCATACCGTCCTGCGCAGCTGGTTCGCCCGGAATCAGCTCTAAGGTAACTGGGTTTCCTTGGGAATCATTTATGAGCCAACAGTTACTGGGGAACACAGTTTTGTCTTCACTGTTGTTGGTGATTTGAATTTCCTCCAGATACAAAATCTGACCAGGGTGACCACTATCATCACCGACAATGAGCTTGGTTATCTTCAAGAATAGAATAAAATCAAACACTTAGTGACCTATGAGAGGTAATATGTGTAAACATAAGAAAAATAGACCTCATATAGTACTAAAATAGACCTCATATAGTACTAATGCCAAGAAGGAGAACCTAAAGTTCCTTCCCTTTTTTTGTTGCGCGATAAAAAGATAATCTATCTGTAGTTCATATAATGATATTTCGCTAATTTAGAAATATTTTTTCAAATGAAGCATACGTTTTTGTTGACTATTGCCATTTCGAGCACATTAAAAATCAAAGAATACGACCACTGCTGCGACAACGATTATTACTATGACTGTGGTTGTGGCAATGACTATAGCAGTGATCATGACAATACCTTCACCATTACTATCGTTATGACTATGACCATGACTATGACTATGGTTATGGCTATGGATATGACTATGGTTATGGTTATGACTATGGCACTGGTTATGGTTATGGTTATGGCTATGACTATGGCTATGACTATGACTGGCTATGACTTTGACAATGGTTATGGCTATGACTATGACTATGGCAATAGTTACGGTTATGGCTATGGCTATGACTACGGCAACGGTTATGGTTATGGCTAGACTATTACTATGACTATGACTATGGTTATAGCTGACTATAACTATGGTTATGACCATGTCTATAACTATGACCATGTCTATAACTATGACCATGTCTATGACTATGACTATGGTTTTAATTATAGCAGTGACTACTACTACAACTATGATTATTGCAACTGCTTAAGCTAATGCTAAAACTATAGCTACGTTTCAGGTTACAACTATGACTATACCTTTATCGTGACTGTATAGCTATGGCCATATGGCTATCTACCTATTTTACAGTTATGACAATGGTAATGGTAATGAGTACTGCTTTGACCATGCTAATTATCGCTGTCTCAAGCGATCTAACTGTTGTAAAAAGACACTAAGCAGTTAGGCAAACCATAAGAAGACAATGAATATAGATTTATTACCTTGCCTACATCCGGACACTTCTCACTGATCTTATACGTGTTCCCTTTTTTAAACTGGTGCCGTGGAGAATATCCATCTCGTAAATAGATTTTGTTGGTCTTGCCTTTTACTCCGCAGATCTGATAGAACGGGTTTGACATCGGATCCATCACATCATCAACTTTTACTGCCACTGGAGAAAAAAAAAACACGGATTTAAAATCAATTTCTGTACAAAAGAAGGAAAGTAAATAGTGATTTAAAACTCTTTCTCGTTTTTACCTGTGTACAGATTGGTTTCAGTTTCATCAGCGACTGGACCTTGAAAAGAAAATAGGAATGTAAATAGAAACATGAAAGAAACTGCTTCGGTCTCTCTGTTAAACAAACTAAAAAAAATAAAAAACAGATATCTGATTAATTTCTTAAAGGGGATTTTCAGTATCACATTATCATCCCTCTTTCACCCCGTTAAAGGAGAACTGAATGCTAAAACTAACCTATTTTTATTTGAAGCTATTTGTGTAATATATTAACTCTAAAGGTTTTTTTTTTTCAAATTAGTCGAATAACATTGCGAAATTTAATCTAGAAAAGAAGATAACTCTCAAGGAAAAGTTTGATACCGTGGTCGCAAATGAGCTAGTCAGAGGTGTGGTATGACGTTACGAGGTTACGATATTCAGCGCCTAAATATCGCAATTCGCTTTGAAATTTTGATATTTTTTGGGCAATCTAGGTCTTGCGAAGTTTTTCTTTAATACCAGCCAAAAGCCGAACAGAAACCATGTTTTTTCCTCGTTTTAATCATCCTAATATCGTAACCTACATCACAAACAACCGCTGACATCACATATTGCGCCGCTGATCAAATTTGTCTATTCGTTGCATAACATCAAATTTTTCTGAACTGCTCGGCTAACAGCTTAAATAGACTTCATATAACTGTTCTATTATGCCTAAATTTTCAAACGATGAAAAGCCAATTTTAGGGTTCAGATCTCCTTTAAGAATCCCAACTAGGAGGCAAACCGGTTGGCTATTTACATGGACAAATCCATTCAGTAGTACAAGTCGAGGATTCGAACCCAGGTCTTTCGTATTCAAATTCCCAACTCTGACCACTGAGCCACGCTGCCTCCACAAATTACACAAACCTGCATTGCCATTAATATGCATTTTAAAATTTCTCTTTTGAGTAAATACATTTACCTTGGTTAAGTTTTCAAAGAACAGAAAAATACAATTCTTGAGTGTTTTAACCCACACATTCCATTCATTAAGCTGCTAATTGTCCATTATAAAAACGACTAAAAAATTGGGGACTTAAATAACCGCGCAGGCCTGGGTAACATGTTTAGATAGACAGAATTACTTAACTCAATGAATTAATGTAGTCTTTAAGAATCAACGCTACTAGCAACAATATTTTGGATGAATCAGAACGAGCAAAAAATTCAGAATTACCCAGTTCAAGCTAAATTTATTTTACTGAGGAGTAAAAGATCGTTTGTCGTATAAAATATCGACAAGCTCCCTCTCTTCACTTCCGACTGTGAAGCTGTCTATCAAAAGAACTTGTCCAATCTCACACGGCCATTTTAATACCCAGGCTACTACTCATTTTTGTAGCGGGCAATACGCATAGTTTGCTTTGTAACAGCTATGCAAGTGATGCCAATCTGACAGTGCCTTGCTTTCCTCGCTACGGCTGAACAAGCTTCATTTCAATAGTTAGAAAAATATCTTCAAGTTTCAAAAAGGTTTTACTTTCAAAATATTCTTATCCACTTACAGTCCCTGTGTATACCCAACTCTAAGGACTAACTTAAATATTTTTGCTTTTGATGGGTTACTTTGTTTGCTGTTTCTACTGTCTTTTAGCAGGTTTGTCATCTGTGTTGGTATCAATAAATTATTTACAAGATCAGTTTTAAAAAAGGATAAATTTTACTACATTGACTCTCATGAATATCTAACTCCATACTGGAGCTAAGACATCACAAATTGAATCCATTGCTATGGTGGTCAGCGGTAACTTGAAAATCGATAATGGTCTGCTGGGTTGCCATTAGTTACCGGGCAATTCAAATACTTTCTTTCGAATATTAATGATAGCCTGACTCGATTATCGTTTGCTTTATTGTCTGATTAAAATAAATACTTGAATCCGAAAAACATCCAAACCTTGAGGGACCAACAAAAAATGGACTTTATGACCAATCCAATTTAGATGGCAGCAAGAAAATATAATGAAATCCTTTTAGCCAATTTATTACCACAGTCCGCTAATACAAAATCGATTTTTTACTAAAATATGATACAAATCGTTTTTATAGAAATGAAGATTTTTAACATACTTGGAACGATTTCGAACTCAGGTTCGTTTCTGTCGATCCAGCGGTTGCAATTGAAGACGTACTCTTCGTTGGTTTCTGGGATAAAAATAATCATCTTTTCTAAGAGCCATCCAGGTTCTTTGCCATGGAAGTCACGTGTTATTCGCACTCTCTCAAGCTGCAATGTTGAATTTAATCATGTTAAGCCACTCAAGTTAATATCATACTAAGTTTTAATTTTTCACACGGAAAAAAATATGACTGATGAAAACAATGCATGAGTGTCTTCTTTTCGTGTTTAAGAACTGAGAAAACGTAGCGATTGCCCGTTTTCGGAAACTAGTAATTTATCTCTCCCTAAGCAAAACGTTATCCAATTTATCACCCCTGACCCAGGGAAGGAACAAGAGAGAATTTTCTTGGAAACTGAAAACAGTTTAGAAATGATTACCTTTCCGACATCTTTATCTTGTTTACTAAACTTATCCGTTCTTCCTCGTGAAAATCGTGTGCTGTCTTCTGCTTCACGCAACTTGAAGGGTTTTGTCTGCCCACCTTCACCAAACAGCTGAAGAAACACGTTGGCATCGGTTCCAGCATTCGGTTCGTTTCCGGTGGTAATGGCGATATTGTAGTGAACATCTGAGACAAAAAAACGAGGAATACCAAATATACCTATGCGTAGAATATTAAATATACGCAAACGTAGAATAACAAATATACGCAGACGTGGAAGAATACATTTACGTAAACGCAGAATAATAAAAAGGCCATTTGCACGATTGTGTCAAATACTACAGCTACCTGGGCCGGGTTGTTCAAAGGTAGGTTATCTTTAACCTAGGTTGAGTAAAACTTACAATTATATGACTTGTACCGCGGTTATATACAATGACGTTACGATGCGATCTTCGCGATTATGAAAGCAATTTAAGCAACTGCGAAAGAGAAGCCTGAAAAAATTCAGACTTCAACGGGACTCGAACCCGTGACCTCTGCGATACCGGTGCAGTGTTCTAACCAACTGAGCTATGAAGCCACATATGTCGGGAGCAGGTCAGTTTTAGTGGGTCCATCTGTGCCATTCAAAGTTGAACAACTAACAGCTGTAACTGCTTCTCTAAGGAAAGGATTACAGTTCTTATAAAATACTTTTTAGCTGTCGCTAATCTTGAGTTTCACGCCGCAAGGCAATTATCAGGCAACTGACAGCACAAATTCATTTATTTATTCATATACAAGAGACACTAGGAGTTTTACATTACACGAAGGCATTCAGAAAATATCTCATATCGTTTATTTAATAACTATTTCTTTCTTCCTTTTATGATAAGGAGTTTTTCTTCGAGACAAAGCTTGGTTTCCTATTAATTATATTTCTGGTTTTCAACTGACTTTTTAAACAAAAGAACTCTCTGTTTTTCTGCAGTTAGTTACAAAAGTGAACAAAAGAAATACCACATGATGGCTACGACCGACTAAAACAATGTAATGATAATAGTACACTTTATGATATTATACTCTTGGTAGCCACTAAGGATTTCAAATTTCTATAATCAATAAAGTGTGACGTCACAAAAATTAAAATTTGCGAAGTTACGAGACTTGCTTTGATCGTCCGAACGATCAGGAATAGAAATGTATGTTGGCGCTAACTGTCAGCGAGTTATTACCACAGTTATGCTCTAATGGCCGCATTCAAATCCTAAATCCTTAACGTTACGACATAACCGTCACAATATGTCATTACTGATTGGTGGCATATTTTCTATCTTGTTCTTTCTGAATATTACACCCAAATTAGTGATTTCACAAATCAAATTTTTGTGACGTCATCACTTTAGTAGTCTACCCAGAAGTTCCTGGTTAAAGATGTATACAGCTTCTGGTTACCTCAGTACTTTGTTGTTGTCCGAATATATATATAAACAAGTTAGACATAGATGCTTGAAAAACTGCATCTAACGTATTCACAAAACAGCAAAGAAATGGCTGCTGTTATTAAATCTATCATACCTCCTCTTCCATCATCAGCTGGTGCTCCTATCAAGAAAAACATCATTATTATAATATAGGCGCCCTTCGAGAAATTTAAAAATTGTTAAAAAAAAATGTACAATCTTCCCAAAGCCTAG